>OZ018401.1:8990650-9081350 GCA_963969585.1 Drosophila helvetica | reverse complement strand
ATTTTAACCCATTGGGAACACGCGGCATTGCAGCCAACCGAACTGATACTGAAATTGAGAAACGAATCTATATAGCATACAAAAAGATATACATATACCGTATGAAATCCGAAAAGCAAGAATTATTAACGAAACTGGAAAGCGCCTAGAAAATATACTATACTACTTCGATACTAAAAACAAAAAAACAAAACAAAACTAAACAAAAAACGCCAAATCATATATATATATTTACTGCAAATTTTTAAACTAGAAAAAAAAAATATGAACAAAATATCCTACGAAAAAGTTAGCGCAATAAAATATTAATCTGAAAATATATCAAATAGAAAACAGAAATATGTACCAAACAAAAGGCCGGAAAAATGCTTTAAACCGAGATCTATAAATATTCTATAGAAGTTATTATTAAACAATTATACAAATCGAATATTTCCATTTATTAAACTATAAAAAATATACATATTTATACATTATATATACATATATATGTATATGTACATACGACTATTAGAAAAGCAATAATTAAAACGCACAACAAATACTAAGCGCTGCCTAAACCAAATCTTAATCAAATCAGTAGCCTTAACAAAAGCAAAAGCAAAAACAACTATTAAAAAAACAAAAACAAACAAACCAAAAAAGAAACTATCAACAAAATAGCAACAAAATACACAAACGTGCCTCAAACAAAACAAAAGCAACAATCAATTAAAACACCAACAACAACAAGAAACAACATACCAAAACAAAAACCAAACGAAAGGAGAACGGGAAAGGAAAAGGAAAACACAAAAAAGGATAAGCAGAAGCAGAAGGAAGAGGAGGAGAAGCCGAAAAACAGAAAGACGACGGAAAGCAGAGATTACTCTGCGGTTTTAAAAATCCAAAGTTTATACAAAAAATCCAACAACATTGATATCCTAATCAGCTTTAGGACGAGGACCAGGACGAGGATCAGGATCAGGCGGCCCCTGGGCAGGAGGAGCAGCAAGTCATCGATGAGGGGCAGCAGCGGCAACTACAACCACAACCACAACAACATCAAAAGCAACAACAACAACAGCAGCAGCAACAACAACAACAGCATGGCCGTTGACTTGTCTCTCTCGGTGGCAGCGGCAGCGAACTGCAGCAGCAACAGCGTCAGCGGCAGCAGCAACAGCAGCAAGAGCGCCGTCGCAGCAGCAGCAATGTCGTCGATGTCTACGTCAGCTGTTGGCTTCTGCCGCCTAGATGTAAGTAAAAGCGAGACAGGCAGACGATAGAGAGTGAGAGATGAGAAAGAGTGGGCGTAAGAAGGAGAGACAGGATTAAACGGGACTAATGTACGCAGCAGAATCGGCAGCGGCGACGCCAGAAGGAAGCAGAGTCCGAAAAGAAGGAGCCAGCAACAGCAAAAGCATCCTCCAAAAAGCAAAAACAATGCAAACAAAGAATTCCCAAAAAAAAAAAAAAATATTTAATCAAAAACAAAACAAAAAATTCTTATGAATTTGTATAATTTCCCCGCAAATTGAGTTTCGTTTACCATTTCGTTCCGTTCCTTCGTTCCAGTTTCGTTCGCTCCTACGTTTGTTCGTTATCTTTACCGTTACGTTTTCATTGCAAAAAAATTCGAAAAGAAAATTTGCAAAAAGTTAAAAACGAACAAAAAAAAAACTATAAATTGTAAACACAAAAAAATTGCATATAATTTTTAATATAAATCTAATATAATATTCTCTCATTTCCCTTTATTTTATGTATACATATATATATTGGCATATTGGCATTATATTTATTCGCTCACAAACAACAAAAACAAAAACACAAATTGGCAATAATAGTAGATGCATTTTTCTCTTGCATTCCGTTTCTCCGTACCCCCCGCCCCCCCGTATTATTTTGTCACAATCTATCTATATATTTTATAAGAGTATAAGTTAAACCATTGCGTAGAATTTATTTCTTTTTGACAACTAACCGAAGTACTTGCCCCCGTCCCCCCACGCAGAAAAGCCGCAACCGTAACCATATAGCCATAACTTATTAATTAATTAATTAATAATTAACCAACCAACTAACCAAAAAATAAAACCGTAATCAGAGCAGAGCATTAGAGCATACGCATCCATCCGCAGCTTTGTAGAGACCCCGAATACAAATCTATATATGACTAATGTACTTCTTCTACTCCCGCACACTCCCCCACTCGACTCCACTCCACTCCCGTCTGTCTACCACTCCAGAGCTCAAAGTACAGCAGTTCAAAGCGCGACTATGAACGTGATCGCTCCTCCAACTATCGCGATCGCGACCTCTCGCCGGGTGGCAGTGGCGGTGGAGGCGGAGGCGGCGGCGGCACCGGTGGAGGCGGTGGCAGCAGCAGTGGCAATGGCGGCGGCGGACCACTAAACAATGGCAACAGCTATCGCTCCCAATCGCCCGACATTGATTCCCCCTCATCGAGATCCCACGATTTGCGGGATCGCAACGATCATCGGGGCAGCGGCAGCGGCGGAGGTGGCGGTGGCGGCAGTGGCCGTGGGGGCAGCAACGAGCGATACAGCTTCATACAAAAGATGCGCGATCGGGATCGTGATGTCTACAAGAAGGATAAATATTCCGGTAAGTGATCGGATCGGCTACAAGGCTTTTCCTTACAATATTTTCTCATGCGCGCATTTTTTCCGATTCAGATAAAAGAGATCGACGTGGCAACGATCGGGACTCGGAATCGTATCGCACCAATCATGACAGGGATCGTCGTGGCGGTGGCGGTGGCAGCGGTGCCAGCGGCAAACTTTGCTCCTCCCGCGAGAACGACAAACGTTCCGGCTCTGATGATCGTGATCGGGAGAGGGATCGTGATCTGCGCGATATGCGCGACAAGCGAGATCGTGGCTCTGATCGGGACAGGGATATGTACAAGAAGGATAAGTACGCAGGTGAGTGGATAATTACCCATAATCTTACCCTTTTTCTCTACCTCTCTCTCTCTCTCGCTCTCTCTACAGACAAGCGCGATCGCAGCGACAGGGGCGAGCGTACGGCGCGTTATGGCGACTGGAGTGAGCATGTCAGCTCGTCAGGTGAGTGGAATGGAAGGGAAGGGATGAAGCCATATTCGATTGATAACCCGTGTTCTCTTGCAGGAAAAATGTATTATTACAACTGCAAAACGGAAATCTCTCAGTGGGAGAAGCCAAAGGAATGGGTGGACAGAGAAAGGTAACCACCAACCATCATCTTTCTGGCAATCAATCTTTATTCATGTATGTGTGCTTTCATAGGAATTTGCCCCGTGATCAGCATAGGGAGAAGGACTATCGCGATAAGGAACGTGACCGAGATCGCGACGATCGCTTCAGCAGGTCGAGTAAGTCTCTGGGGTTCATATGCATTGGGATGTGCAGATTCTCTATATTGATTTTCTCTCTTTCCGACAGCATACAAACATTCCAATTCTTCGCGGGATAATACACGACTGAGATGGAGCTACAATGATGATGTGGGCCCGCCGAGTCATCGGAGACGTTTGGATGGTATGTTTGGCCTCGAAACTTAATGCAGGATTACGTTTCTCATGCAAGTCTCTGACCAAACAACAGGTCGACATAACGAGAATGCTGATATGGACATTAGCGGCGATTCGACGCCCACCTCAGAGGCCAGCTATTCCTTGAGCGGCACCCCCACCACGCATGGCGGCACCGGGATGAGTGGAGGAGGAGTCGGCGGCGGTGGCGGTAATGGCAGCAATGCCACAATGGATCAACCCATGGGCAATGCACTGCCTCGCCTGGCCTCACATCCAAATACTGGAAGCTCCTCGGGAGCTGGAGGAGCACCAATGGGAGGAGCAGCAGCAGCGGCAGCGGCTGCGATGCACTACAGCGGTGGTGGGCCAGGCGGCGGGGGACCTGTCACCGGTGCCACCATGTTGCCCACCAGCGGACTCTCCTCGGTGCCGCCAAGCATTGCCAACAGCAGCAGCAACAGCAGCAGCCTTAGAAACTCAGTTGTCGGCCACATAGGCTCCACCTCCAGCGTAAGTGATTCGTCTTTCTCTTTTTGTTTTTCTTTGCTTTTAATAATTGATAAATCACTTTTGCAGACAACTGTGCCAACGCTGTCGAATCAGGATCCCCACCAGCAGCAGCACCAACACCAGCATCACCTTAACTCGAATGCTCCGTTGCCGCCTGGCGGCAGCAAGGGACGCCAGAAGATGCATTTGGGTATGAGCGTGCACGACCATGGACAACACAACTCATCTGTGAATGCTTCAGGGTCCGATGCATTGGTGAATCATGCCTACAATTCGGTCAATAATTCAGTCACCGGCAATAGTTTAAACAGCTTAAGGTATGTATATGTATATGTATATCTGATACTCGCCTCCTTTCCCAACCCAACTTCTCTAACACTGAACATTCCTTCATTACAACAGGGACAATAACAGCATCAATTCCCCGCTGTACATGTCGCATCCCCATCACAATCTGTCGCCCCCGCTGAATTACACCAAGAGTCCCATACCAACGATTGTGGGTATCACGAACACCGGAACGGTTGTGAATGCCGCCAATATGGCCAGCATTATTGGAAATTCATATACCTGCCAGGCGACCTATGGCCCGATCAAGAATGTTGTCGATGGGGGTGTCTCACCGGCAACGGCTGGCGGCGGCGGCGGCGGTAGTGGTAACAGCCAAAATATTGTACCCGGCCTTGGGGCCGTCAGTGGGATCAGTGTGATCACCTCGATGGGCAGCAACAGTGTAGCGGGTGTCATGTCCCTTGGGGATGGTGGTCCGCCCACACCCACCATGGAATTAGACTTAAGCTCAGCTTTAGAACAACAACAGCAGCAGCAACAGGTGGCGATGGCCGCCACAATGGCAGCGGCAGCCCTTGCAGTGGCCCAGGCATCAGTCCAACAGCAACAGCAGGCGGCGCAACAGGCCCAACAGCAGCGAAAGTGTAAGTTCGGTCCCTGTATATCCTTGTGACTGATTACCCAATAATTCCCTAATAATTTTACCATCGGTTTAATCTGTAGTGGATGGGGCATCGGGCGCACTTAGCTCATTGCAGAGCTGTGTGGGCTCCTCAGTGCAGGCGGCCAATCTCCGGGGGCCGGAGATATCGCCAAAGTTGGCCAAATACTTTCGCGCTGATTTGATTGCGCACGTGACCAATTGGCAGGCTGAGATACTGGAGCGTCAGGTAAGCTTTGAGGTAGGATATGGTCGTACAATAACACATGAACATATTTCTATTTTGATTTGAGCTCCTCATTATTTTATTAACCCTTGCCCCCGTCTCTTGTTGAACATTTGAGATTAATTTTGGTACCTTGTTGCAGGCGCAAAAATGCTGCGAGGACACGCATCTGTTTGGGGATATCACCTGCACGAGAATTTGCGCGGAACTGAAATGCGCCCGGAGTCTAGTGCGCAGCACTGAGATCAATGCCACACTCCAGGAACAGAAGTGAGTGTCCCCCCAAAATCTCTATTCTCATTACTTTACTCTCTCTCTCTCTCTCTCTTTTGCTCAACAGAATCATGTATCTGCGGCAGCAAATCCGTCGGATTGAGGAGTCGAAGACTCAGAACGCGTTTATGTCTGACGATACTTAGGATCAGGAGCAGGTTAGGCTGCGCGTGCATCGCAAGCTGTCTGTCAGGCTCAAAAAGAGCATATTCTGGCGCAGCTGATGATGATTGCGATGATGTGTTGATGATGTGGCCAGGACCCACCCAGCAGCATTGCCTTTTGATCGCACCCTCCCCCTGTCTCCCATTTTGGCGATGATGTGGGGACTACGATGGTGACTGTGGGTGGGGAGCGACCACCAATGACACCACACTCACACACACGTGCATCCTGCTGCTCTGCTCCTCTTCTCGACTCGACTCTCCACATTTGGCGACGCATCACCCGCCACCCCAAAAGCAAAAACCACACAATGGATGCTCTCTTGTGATCTGCGAGAACCCTCATGTGCCTCCGTTGTGGGTGGCAGCAGCACAATGGAGGCACAATTTTACAAATCTCGGTTGCCGCGCGAGAGATCCACAGAGATCCAGAACGAGAGAAACAAAAAAGCTCTGCAACAACGAGAAAAATTTTCAACAACAAGAAAAAAAGAAAAACACAAGCTGTTCAACAACAAGAAAAAAACCAACTGCAACAAAAACTAAATCATAATTTATAATTAGCAAGAAAGCGTAAATTAAATAATAAATTAAAAAAAAAAACATTGAGACAAGGAAGCAAAGAAGCAAAGAAGCGAAGGAAAGAAACTCAACAAAAATCACCAGCAACCAATAAAATGAAGGAAAGATGACTACAATATATATACAAATCGAAAACCAATCAAGAAGCAATAGAGATATAGCCTCGAAATCGAATTGAATCGAAGATAAAAACACCAAAAACTAAAAAACAAAAAAAAATCAACAAAAACAACAGAAGAGAACACCAACAAAAAGTCAACATAGTATACTCAACTGCAATAAAAAGCAAAAATTAAACTATATACAAATTATATATAAATATATCTATATATCTATATATATATATAGATATATATGAAAATAGAGTATATAAAGATTGTATATTTACAAAACAGAAAGCAGCATCTATATATATATTGTATGAACATAATGATGGTGATGAATGGACACACACATACAACCAAAATGCGAGTCAAGTCTAACAAGTCGAATCCTCCACACGCTTTCAGCCTTCGTTAGCAGGAAAAAAAAAACAAAACAAAACAAATACAAGATTCACACAAGAGAAGAGAGAACTACATACAACAACCAGGGGGCCCCTGCTCTCTCTCTGCTTCTCTCACAAGTAATTTTGTAGAACAGCTTGAGGAACGCAACGGGGAAACACTTTTATGTTTCCCCATAAAACCCCCCCCCCCCCAAAAAAAAAAAAACAAAAAAAACACCAAGCTGTTCGGTTCAGCTTTGACCAAACTGTTTAAGCAAATGATTAATATTTATTTCTAATGCAATATCCCAGAGATATATAGAGAGAGAGAGAGAGAGAGATGTTTCGTTTGTTTTTGGGGAATCGTTATTGATGGAAGGACATGGATAATTGCTCTTGATAAGTGCAATTGTTTTACCCCAATGTTCAAAAATTTGATCATGGAAATTGTGTCTATAGTTATTAGAGATCCCACACATACACACAAACACACACACCACACGATCCAGACACACATACACGCCACACGTCCCCCCGCCCATTGCCCATCCCATCAAAATTTTCTTATTACTTAAGTTTACTATTTTATGATGCTATAAATTGTATCTTAAGTATATACTATTATATTTTTTCCGTTTCAATTTCCCGCATAATTATGTATAATTATCTTTTCTTAGTATATTTTTTTTTTGGATAACCTTAAATTTAAGCCTAAAAACCTTTATATTTAAATCTAAATGAATATATAGATATGCCGCTATATATACATATTTATAAAAAAACAAAAATTAAATTTTTTTTTTTGGTTTTTTAAGCAATTGAAAAGGGAGGAGGGGTGGGGTGGGGCTGCGCCGGCAGTAGTCGATCCCAAGAGAATACTACTAATCGCGGGTTTTCTCTAATCTTAAAAATCGAAAAACTTGTCGAAAAAATCCACACACACAACCACCACAAAAATCCACACATAAGAAAGGGAAATGGCCCTAAAAAAAAATAAAATAATACAAAAAAAACAGTTTATTAATGATAATGCTAATAACTATTGTAGATATACATATAAATAATATATAATAAATATATTAGCTAAGCGTCGAAACAAACAAACAAAACAACAACAAAACCGAAAAATAGAAACTTTTATTATGAATTAATTAAAAAATACAACAACAAAAAAAAAACCAAACAAGACCAAAGAATATTTGAATGATTTCCGACAGGACTGTGCCATGTTGCAAATTGTAGGGTACAGAGAGAGAGAGCTCTCCGTCAGCGAGATTCTAGTGTGACGTCACTATGCTGGTTTTCTATATGATTTCCTCTGGGAGTAAGTTACTGTCTAAGATTCCCGTGCAAACCAAATCAAGTCGAATGTTCAACTCGAAGGATGTCTAATGGGACAGGTAAGCATCGCAATCCTTTCTATAAGCAGCACCAACCCTACAAAGATTTGTACTCTCTATAAAGATTTGTCCATATACATATAGTGTTTTTATTTTCTTTCTGTAGAGTGCAATAGTATTACAATGAACTTATTTTAAATATTTGGGCGCTTCGATGCAAATGTAGCTTCTGGTTTTGGAATTTGCATTCCAGTTGATGGATCTGTGACGTCATTCAAGCAAACTTTTGCGTCACCCTACACTCGTTGGGCCTTGCCAATGGCCAATGCACCGGTAAACGGTAAAGCACAGAGAGAAGCAAAGTGTGCAGCGAGAGTGTCTGCTTGTGGGCAGAGCTTTTTCACTACCCAGCAGACGAATTTTGCAGCGGCAGCGAATTCGCCAGTGAATCCAATGAAATGAGCTTGCTCGGTTCCCTCCAAAGAGGGGGGATGGACACGACACGACACGACCACGGCACGACATCCACATTGTTGCTCGTGTGTCGGCGTCTCTCTCTCTCTCTGCCTCTGTGGCGCCTCTTCCATGCGTGTGTCGGTTGTTTTCTTTTTTTTTTGTGTTGTTCTGCTCTTCTTATTTTTTGCGTTGGCATCCAGAGGACGATGAATGCCACAAGTAGCAGCCAACAGTTCAGCATTGACAACGCCAGCGTTCGCTTGCCAACGGCGCAAGCAGCGCACCACCCAGCAGGACCAAAGAGCACCCGAAAGGACCAACAAGAGCGAAATCGCAATACGAAACATACCCGCCATAACGTAAGACGTGTTTTCAAATCGCCCCGAGTGTAACGGTTAAGACATGTTCACTTTTTTGGCTTACTTTTTTCTCATGTGATCTTTTGTTTGTGACGTGTACGTGAACGTTAGCGTGTGTTAGTTTTGATCAGGATTGAGCCTATTATTAAAACATTTGTAATACAGCAAAACCAAGCGAAACCAAATCAAACAGACAAGTGAAATTCGAAAGAAAACTGCGGTGCATAAAGAGAGATCTCTCCCCTGGAAAGGTGAGTAGCTGTGTGCCTAGAAGAAAACGTGGAGTGACGATTGGAGCGAGGAGCGAGTGCAGTGGTAAATCCCATAATATTAAGCTTCGAATTTCTAAGATTGTGAGACATTTGTATAGTTTTTTAAACCTTGGTTTTGGCTTCCAATTTCGAAGGAATAGAGCGAGAAGAATATGGTATTTCTTAAGATAGAGGGAGAGGTCTATAGTGTTGTAAGCATTAAATCATTAAGATTAGAGCGAGAGGAGCATAGTACGAATAAGCATAGTGTTGGGCAGATATTTTCGATACATTTTGCAATTTGCTTAGAAATTTAAATACAACGAATAACGACTCGAATAATAAGCCAAGTTCCATTTAAGGAATTTAAGCCCCACATGAAATACAATATGTAGTATGTATAATTCTCATTAAAGAACGAGTCGGGTCCAAGGCTAATCCCCAAGGAAGAGCGCACTTGTGGTTTTTAGGGGAGAGGCAGCGCATAATGTGGTTTTTGATCGGCTTGAAGATGTAAACAGAATACAATTAACATTTGCCTACTAGCTGAATTCCCTGAAGGATTTACTTACATAATTAAAACATGGGCATTCCCATAGGGAAATGCAAATTTGGACGACAATGAGAGGAGAGTTTTGGATATTCATACAAAATGTACCTAGGGCTGTCATGGGGTTCTACTTTTGAAGGCTCCAACAATTTTTCCGTGTGGGTTTTCCTCGAAGTATTCTCACTAGAATCAAAAGTATTTTTCTTTTAATTTTTTGTTGAGTGTTTCAGTGTTTTAAAGAACTAAATGAAACTCAATTAGGAGCGCAGTCACCCAGAAGACAGCCTTTGAGATGAAAACTATATTCATTAAATCCTTGTTCAACAAGGTCTTTCATCTTCTTTAATTTAATTAAGGCGGAAATATGGCAATCGTCTCGTTTTTTGTTTTTTTTTGTGTGCGGTTTACACGACTTGAATTTTCATGGTAGCACGTTTTTGTGCGTTTAATTTAGTTTTTCAATTTGTACAACAGTCAAAAGCAGGCAGCCAGCAAAGCAACAGAAATACACTACAAGCAGAAAGACAGAAAGACTTTTCTTATTTTCCAAAGTGTGCAGGGGGAGGGGGCTGGTGGTCGGGCAAACTTAACTAAATTGTTAGCCCGCTGCATTCTTCATTTTTCGCAGCACTTTGGGGCGCGCTATCATATAAACGAATCAACTGGCTGAGAGAGAGACAGGGCGTGAGAGAGAGTGAGAGAAAGAGAGCCAGAGGGTGGCAGAGAAATGTTTTAAATGCTAAACATGCAAATATTACATATATATTTATGTGTGTATTGTACGTATGTATATCTAGTACTATTCACTTAGTCTTCTGCCAACTCTGTTGCACTCTTGAATGCTGCTTGCTGTCTGCTCCAGCCATCATCTGTCATTGATTTATCATGCCCTAACCAGAGGGTATGGTATTCTAGTTTTCCATTATAACATTGCCAAGGATTTCCCCCGTATTTTCTGCTGCCAAGAGAAATGCCCTCCGGATCCACTTGTAAAATGTAGAATTTATTTTATTTTGTTCGTTACATCTCGTTTCCTACTCTCTGCACATCTCTATGTGTTCTTTAATCTTTGATAGGACCGTAGGATCGCACATCTTTCGTATTCGAAATCCTAAGGAAAGACCTAGCTGCGACACCCACACATTCAGATCTTCTTGTGTAGATCATGTTCCAATGACCTCTAGAATCCATTAATTGTGTTTCAATCAGGATCAGATATATATCAAATTCGTATAAATATGTACATGAAAAAAACCAATAAAAGTACCGCCAAAAACCTTAAAAATAGGAGTTTTTATATGGTTTTAATGCAGGAATATATATCATAGATCTATAGATCTTTCACAAGAAACTTTCACTCTGCAAGGGTATTCCTCAAAATCTCTGGTTCTTTTTGTATGTTTTCTGTTTAATTTTTCTCTCTTTTTCTTGCGGCTTGTGATTTTCCTGCCTCCCCCTTCGTTTCCGCACCCCATCTGTAAACTAATTAGTGAGGAGGCATGGAGGACTTCAAGGACCTCCTTCTACCCTTCCTATTCCTCCGTCAAACATCCTTCAAGTGATTTGTCGCTGTTTTTATTTATTTTTTATGTTGTTTGATTTTTATGCATTTCTGGCTCCCTTCAATGGTACTATTTTTGGCACTAAAAATTGTCGCCCGCCAAAAATGTTGTGGAATGCTTTTAAGGCAGTCGGTAATGGGGATGCGCAATGGGATGGGATGCGATGGGAAGAGAGTGGAGGGTTGGGGGACGGAGGCTGGGGCTGGGGCTGGCGCTGGGGATTGTTGGGGCATATTGACAATGGTGCTGCATTCTGGCGCGGAATGCCAAGAGTCTAGAGAGAGAGCGAGAGCGAAAGTCAAGTCCCATAAATTTGACGCCGTCAAGCAATCCAGAGCAAACAAAATGCGTCCAAAGGACCACCAAATGGGGGACAGAAGGCGACCCTTTTTCGAAGCGCCAAAGGATTGGGGCAGAGGACCTCGCTGATGCGGTCATTGGAGTGCCAGCCAGAGGAATGTGCATGCAGCAAACAAAAAAAAGCAAAAAAAAAGAGAAATGATTATTTTTATTAATCTTTTGTTATTATTTCTCTCACTGTCTTGTTCGCTTTTTGAATTTTTTAAGACATTTATTCGTTTTCTGGCGGGGAACAACGAATAATATTGTTTGAGTAAATAAATGTAGAAAATGTGGTGGAAATTTCTTTAAACTATTGAACAAAACTGATCTTTAAATGGGATAATCGACCATAAAAAAATGGAATAAGGGCAAAGGAGATACATACCTTTAAAAGAGAGAGAGACATCCAAAGGAGATACATCAACAAAAGATACATCCAAAGGAGATACTTCAACAAAAGATACTTCCAAACGAGAAACTTCCACAGAAAGCACTGGCACCGAACATAAAGGAGACACTTCCAAGGAGATACTTCAAATAGAGATACCTCAAATAGAGATTTATTTTTAAGGGATACTTCCTTGCAGATGCTGCCACAAAAGATGCGTCCACAATTGATTCACTGTAGAAATTTCTCATAAGCAAACGGACACATTCGTTTTATTCTCATAGAGCGCTTTGGGATTTTTTCCGATGCTTACAAATCCTCCTTTGAGCTCTTCGTCCCATCCCCATCCCCATCGCTACCGCCCACTCCATCGCCTTTTCTCAGCCTGCTCAGAACTGCTTTCTTTTGTTTTTGATTTATTTAGTTACTCGTACTTTAGCAGCAAATCAATTCCATTGAAAAGCCCAGAGCCCAGAGCCCAACCGCAGAGTCAACCTCAGCTTCTAATTGGTCCCAACAATTTTGCTGACCTTGGATGGGTACGCTTTAGACCACATTTTCCTTGCTTTTCCCTTTGGATATTCATGGCTTTCCCCTCAGACTTACCCGCTCTACAACGGGCTCCTATTCAAATTATGTGCATGTATTTCATTTTCGTTTTCATTTGCCACTTTTGGCTTTGTGATTTTTGTTTCTTGGTTTCGGGATTCGAGGAGGATTGAGGAGGATTCGTTGGCCATGGGCATGGGGATGGGAATGGGAACGGGGGGTTTGTTCTCTTTATGACCCAACCATTTGGCGGCATTGCGGTCAAGATTGAGGCATATTTGGACCCCCAGCATTGGCGTGCTTGACAAACATTTTCGTTTTCATTTTCATTTTTGGTGATTTTCGTATTATTTCGCTCTTGTTTCGGCAACTGCACTCAAATTTATTACCACTCGCAATTCATTTAATTCCTCCATTTATCCCTCCCTGCCATCTCGCATTTTTGTGTTTTTTTTTCTTTGCGTATAGCCAAAGTTTCAATAGGCCTATGGGTCCCCATTGCTGTTATAATTTCATTTGCTGGACTCTGGTTACATTTACATTTTTATTTCCTCTCGGACGCCAGCGAAAAAGGAAAAAAACAACAAAACACATTGCGTTTTCCCTCCTCTTGTTTTATGACTTTGGCCTAATGTTTTCGGGGTCCCCGATTTTGAATGAGGGGAGTATCTCGGGGAAAAGTGGCTCCCACTTGCGGCCACATTTCCCTGCTTTGTCCTGGGTGTCCGCGTGACACTTATACGGTATTGCATTTATCATCTGGGAATTCCAGAGAGTAGAACATTTCCCTGTACATTTTGCATCTTAAAACAGAAAGTTGGTACCTTAAAGGTTCTTCTGAGGACTTGAGGATACCCATTAATCAGAGGAAAACCAGCAGGAAAGTCTTCGTTTAGAACTTGATCTGTGTGGAAAGTACCATATGTTCTGTGGAATTATATCCTGCAGAAGTATCTCCTCTAGCCTGAAAAAACCATCAAAGACTTCTCTATCCCATGTGTAATATTTACCCGATAGGAATGATTTCTGTTAGATATCATCATATCTTTAGAATTACACATTTATATCTATGAAAACCTTATGAAAATCTTTTCTGATCTCTGAAATCTTTAAGATCGTTGGCATATGCATACCCTTAGCTCTGTCTTGAATCCGATATAGCCTTTCAACCCGAACACCAAAAGTACGAAGAAAACACCAATCGTCAGCAAACTAAAGCTGAGACTTTTGCTGTACTTCTAGGATTTTCACTTTGTCCAGAGCCCAGGGCCTTATTCCTAGTCTCAGTCCCAGTGCCAGTGCCAGTGCCGTTTTTCCGTGTGTTTTATGAGGGTTTATCCCAGCTTTTCTTTTGCATTTGTTCTCACTCAACATACTCGCACTCCTGCAGCAGCAGAGAAGGAGTAGAAAAATCAGAAAACATGGCCATGAAATCGTAAACATTTGCTTCGGATTTTTCTTCTTCTTGTTATTTTTATTTTTTTGGGTGGGTTTCATTTTTATGTGTGACTTTTCTTTTTATAGGCAGTGGCTACAGATGTTGCTTAGGAGCAGAGCATAGTATTTCATGGGGATATGAGGAGTATTTTCCATCAAGTGTTTGGCATAAATGGAAATGAACTGTTAACGATTTCGAGTCTTGGGGCGTTCGAATTTTGGTTGGAACAGGAGAATCTACATGTATGTACACCATAAATATATGATAATGTTTGCGATTTAATGACCAGGAGATGATTGAAAAAGTGTTACAATAACCTCTGATGTGTGGGAGCTGTTATAGGGGATAAGTGCCAAACGCTTGTCGGTATCTCACACACTTCATCGATGTTTGATTCGACAATCATAATTGGTCTGATATCAGCCTCGATTACTGATTTGATAATTCTTTTGACATCTGCACTGATAGCTGCATCGAAGTCAACCTTTTTTGATTTAGTTAATTGTTTCGATAAGTGCATCGATAGCTGCTTCGATTAGTAGATCATTACCGATTCTTTCGATGTCTGCATCAATATCTGCTAATTGTATCGATATCTGCTTCGATTATATAATTACTGCTTCGATAATTGTATTCGTATCGACTTCGATGGTTCCGTTTGATATTTTCTTCGATATCTAATTTTTTTTAATTGCATCAATAATTGATATTTTTTATTTAATTTACTATCTGCTCCGATAATTGCTTTCGATTCATAAAACACTTTTCAGTATTTGCTAACCAAAAGATTGGAAAATTGTTTTATATCTGATTGCGGCTCTCTGCCCCCTGCCATCTGTCCCACTCATGTGATTCACACTTTTCCGAGCATTTCCCACAGCGCGATGCCACCACAAGTGACCTAACCACCCCGCCAGGGCTCCGTCGCGACGTGTCGTTGGGTCTGTGGGTTTTGCGGCTCTTGTGGGCTCTGTGGCACTCTCTCTCTCTCTCTCTCTCTCTCTCTCTGTTGATGTTTCGCATGTCATTGTCGTAAGTTGGCATATGTCACCAAGGTGTTATATGTATGTATACAAATACATATACATACATACATTTTTTAAAAAAGAAAAAAAAAAAAATAGGAAACCCCACACACTCGCATACATTTTTTACATTAAGGTTTATGTATGTATGGGCAAAAAACAACTCGGGGCATATGCATGTTCCTATACTCTTCCCTTGGGTGGAGTAGAGACCATGCCATTCCATTCCCATTCCTTTTCCCATGTGTTTCATTCGAATGGCATTGATTCGCGGTACAAATTTCCCATAAGCGAACGACGAATCCGAACTAGGGTATTCCCAGCGTCGACACAAGACACTTGTACGAGTAGATTCACAAAATTTCGCTTTGTTTCTGTGGCATCGAGATTTGCGAAAGATTTGCGCGAATGAGAGACTGGGAAAAGAGTTTACTGTTGGTGGGGAAAAACACTTTAGTAGCCCGTTTTTCCGCCACTCCCATTCCCATTCCCTTTCAACAGACTTTGAGTAAATTTATGCTAATAACAAAATCAGAAAATCCTTAAATTGTCATTAGCTAAGCCTTTTTGTTGGCAAGTCCGTTGAGATTTTGTCGCTGTTTTACGCCTCTGTTTTTTGGATTCGTTGATGGTTTTGGCAGAGCCTCTCCTCTTAGGTATATGTATTCTTCCCTTCCCTCCCCCCCACCCCCCCTTTCCCACCACTTTTCTCGCTTTTCCCGCTCTCTTTCCACTTGTTTGAGCTCTCCCTTTTTGAATGGTTTTGGCTCCGTTTTTAATGGCCTTTGTTTTGGGCTGAAGGGATTTTCCGACCTGGTCCAAATGGGCAAAAAATTACACACAGCATAGGCTTTTAGCGTGGTCAGGACTAATTCACTGGTTTTTTTTTTGCCCCCCTCTTAGGTTCAACGTTATGTCGCCCGAAAATGTTGCAATTTGTGTATTTGCATTCGAAAATCCCACCAGGAGAGAGGGCATGCCATGCGGACCTTTTTTGTGCCATTTTTGAAGGAAAACGGAGCTTATTTGTTCGGCATTCGTTTGCTTTTTTTTCCGTGCTCCCCTTCCTTGGATTCGACTACTGCAGTTCGGCTTTCCATCGACAGGCTGAAGTTTGAGCCAAAAGGCAAGCAGAATCACTGCAGTTGCTGTACCGACTTTGGAGTACCCGCTTTTGATATATGAAAAGGATATCTATTGATTTGATTGATTTATTCCATTCTGCATTGAAATCTACTTCGATTGAAATTATCAATTAAATTCCACATTCCGCATGATCCACAGAATTACACAGAATTTTACTTGGTTTTCGGTTCCTTCTGCCCGTATTACCAATATACCCGCTTCCGGTGCGTTTAATGGGCACCAGAGACAAAAGGAAAAAAGTGCTGCCTACTTAAGTGGGCTCTCGACGGAAGCAGATTTTCGGTTCTCCCTCCTGGTCTCTGTCTGTGTTTCCTTTCTCCACTTCCGCTCTGGTGCATTGGCTTACGGCCGCTGTTGTTTCAGCCGCTTATCGGTTTCGGGTCTGTTGTGCATTTCCTCTTTCCGTTCTGTTGTGTATCGCTTTTCCGCTTTTCCTTCGTTTAGCGCTCCCCAGACGCCTCTGACTCCGCTCCAGTCCGGTTCGATCCCGTTCGCTCTCTTTCTGCTCTGCTCTATCTATCGCTCAACAAATTATGTGCCAATAAAGTTTTGTGTGTGTGCGCCTCAATTCTTGCCAATAAAATCCATCTTAACTTTTATGGCCCAGAGGGGCGGGGCTACTATTACACCTACAACCCTCCAGCACACACTCACGCATAGGGAGCAGCAGCAGCAGCAGCAGGAACAATGAGAGCCATGGCCTTTAAAGCTTTTGCGCCCCCTTAAGCCCATGTCAAATGTCATGTGGCATGTGGCATGTGTTTGTGTGGGTGTCTGTTCGAAGGCTTATCGTCTCCGAATTGCAGCTAAAAGTTGCTCTCAATTTAAGACAACAATTGAACATCCTGCATGCTCGGACAGCAGCAGCAGGATATCTATTAGATTCCCCCCAACGAATTCCAAGGAAATTACATTGACGATTTGTTCAGCAAATAATTCTTTTGCTTCAATTATTTATATGAAAAGGTACAAAGAACACTTCAAATGCCTCTTGGACTGCAAGCTTGGACTGATAGCTTTGATAAAATAATAATTGAACAGCAGTCAAATTCTTGAAAGGTGCGCCAATAAATACGAGATATCATGCAGACAAATTATTTTCAATTAATAGAATATTTGCATTGCTGTGCATTGGAAAATAGAAAGAAAGAGACTTTGTTTTTTTTTGGGCAGCAAAAGATATTTGCTTTGAGTTGGAAAATAAATCAATGGATTTTCTAGAAAATATATTTATTGGGAAAACAATTTTATTCGGCCATAAAGGAATGCGTTTCATTTTGAGTTTAATATCATGTCATACAGATACACACATACACATACACATACACATTTGCATGTATTTATCAGTTTTTGGATCAAAATGGTATGGAATATTAAAATATCAATCGAGATTATAGACTTTTTAGATACCAGATTTGCAATTTGAATCAATTTTCAATAACTTTTTGGTATCTTATTGCAACAAATCTACGAATAGTGAAAGGAAAGTGCTGAGGGGTCTTTCGGGGGTTTCGTTTTCTGGCAATCCATTCTGGAATGTTTTAGGAAATATATAACCAGAAGGTGTATAGTCGCGAGCAAACGATTATGAACTCCCATCAATCTGAATCTAGTGAATCGATTGGTAGGTGCTGGTATTATCCTTTAGTGCTTAAAAAACTAAAAACTGGAATTAAAATTGTAATTGAACCCTGCACGCGCAATCAGGAGATCCCTTTTGTTTCGAAAACGGATATACTACATATACTATATGTGTGTATGTATGTGTATATATTGGGAAATCAAACGAGACAAATTATTTTTATCTTTTTGCCGTTGCTGTTGCTGTTGCAATATGATATACGGCTGCAGCTGTGTGTATGTGTGTGTGTGTGTGTGTGTGTGTGCGTGTATGTGGCATGGACTTGGGGATGCATGGCACGTACGACCATCATTGAGGGGAGCAGCTACTGGGCAGGGACAGTGATAGGTATGGGGATAGGGACAGGGGCAGATGGATGGGTGGGGTGGTTGAAAAGTTAAGCTGGGGCATTAAATTCAATGGACAGTCGAGACCGCAGGCTACGACGGTGCTTGCTACACAACAAACTTGTCTCTGTCTCTGCCCACAGATAGGGAGAGAGAGAGTCCCAGTCGCAGTGCCAGTCCCAGTCCCAGTCCTAGTCCCAGCTCGAGTCCATATCCTTCCTCCTTTGCACAGCATGTGTTGTGTCAGCAATGCGCAACAGGAAACGATGCCACAAGCAGCAGTAGCAGCAGCAGCAGCAGGACAGCAGGGCTGTAGAGTCCTGGTCGTAGGACACAAAAGTATCCTTCAAGTGGTCTTCATCATCGGAATTGTTTTCCTACTGTTTGGCCCTATCGTTGTCGTTGTTGAATTAATTGACCAAGTTTTGCTTTTAAACTTCGCTTCGCATGGCCCACAAATTGCACTCATCAAAAACAAGCAGCTGAAGGACAGCCCCAGGACGGGGTGGCTACAGGTATCCTCGAAACAGGAAAAACGAAGCAAATGAAATTTATCAGCTTGAGGGAAATTCTTTAATTACATTTCCAGCTAATGTAAAATGGTCGACTGTCCATCCCACGATCTCCCATGGAAATGGAATGGAATGGAATGGACGATCGATCGTGTTGGTTCTCACACGGAAAGAGCGATGGAAGATGCCGCCTTTCACTTTCCCCTTCAGCACACCATTTTCCCTCTTTATTTTATTTCGTTTTTACAGCTTCTTGCAATTAAAAATAGACATAAATAAAGGCAAAGGAAAATATTTCTAGTTCACTGCTGGCTTTTTGCCATTTGGCTGGTTCTCTGCTCATTTTTTGTTGTTTTTTTTTGAGTTTTCTACTACTTTTTTTTTGCCCTTTTCTTCTTTAAAATGGTGTCTGGAAAATGTGTGAAAATGCGGGAAAAATTCTGTATGTTCGGTGTGTGTGTGTGTGTGCGTGTTAACGGTTTTCTAATGAGCCCGACTTATGACCGACGCCAGGAGATAAACCAAGAAAATCCCTCACTTTCCTCCACTCTCCTCTCCCGCGCTCTGTCTGTCCTGTCTGTCCCTTTTCCCACCGACACAGACAGGATGCATAAATTCCAAGCAATTTAAGACACACGCACACACACACACACACACACACACACACACACACACACACCTATAGAAAGAGACAGAGAGAATGAATGTGTGGAAACAATGGGGCACTTTTAGCCCTAACTAAGTGCTCGACTATGCCCCATGCCCCCTGTTGGCCCCCCACCCCACCCCCTGTGTCCCACTGGGAATTGTTTATTCTTAAGTCTTCTAGGCCGTGTATCTATGTCTGTGTGTGTGTATGTGTTTCTGTGTGTGTGGAGGTGCGTGGCAGATAATTATATGCCCAAGGATAAATATTCATGGATATTGTTGTTTAGTGTTTACGACGAAAGCCGAAAGCCTGTGCTCTGCCGTGCTGTGCCGTGCTGTGCTGTGCTGTGCGATGCAATCGTTCATGAATCAGGACATTGTCCAAGAAATGTGTGCGTTTTTGGCGAGAAACTTTAATGGAATGCAAAATGTGAGATGAAAAATTCAGAGAACAAACGAAAAATAGGAGAACACCCATCGTTAAAACCTCTGGAGAGTCTCTCGCTTATGGTTAGTACATTAGTACAGGAATCTACGTCATTCGGTGTGTGGAACAGCCCCGGGAATGGGTCGAATGTCGGATATTTCCTCAGGGGATTTGCTCGCCATCTCTGCCGGGAGTGTGGGAGAACGCACTGTATCTGAAAAGAATCGCTCCATTCCGTTCCATTTGCATAATTTCGTATTTGGCATTTCCCATTCCATTCCATTCCAATTGCTCTTTCCCGCAGTCAGCCTCTTTAACCCTATGGTACATGTGAGGCATTTCGATTGCTTACAACTGCAAGTGCTGAATATCGTCAAGATCAACGTCACATGTGCCACAGAGACATGCCACAGGGTCGGTGCGGGTCGCGGCCCTTCTACAAATGCCAGAAACTGTAGCACACTTTGGAGCGCAATCCTGGGAATTGCAAGAAGGAAGGCGTCCGAAATGCGGGCGAGTTTTATGGCCTAATGAACTTAAGCAGCTTAGCCCCTAGTCGCCCCCTGTTACTGCGTGTGTGTGTGTGTGTGTGTGTGTGTGTGTGTGTGTGTGTGTGTGTGTGGCACGTGACTCTGCTAATTGAAAGGCAGAGAGGAAGTGTGAAGAAGGAAGTGGAAGTCGAGAAGAGAAGTTCGCTTTAAATGTAGAAAATGTAATTATCATCCACGGAAGCGTGCTCATGTTTTTGCTCCCTGTATGCGCTGTATTTTCCTGTCTCTCATAAATAAATTAAATTAAATCATTCAATTAATTGCACGCACAGAACAATCGTAAAAGCGAGTGGCCAGAGAGTGGGAGAGTGGCACAAATAATACACAAAGGCCATTATATTTTGCTCTTAGTGCCCGCCAGTTCTGGCTACCCCACAACTACCCCACTACCCCACTACCCCACAGGGTGTTCTCTCGAATGATTGCTCCTCCTCTGACATCTGTCAAACGATTGATTTGTTGTGCAGGCAGCCAGGCAGGGGTCCTGTAACCCTGTAAATGTTTTGACATTTATCAAAGACAGAAGAGCAGAGACGGCTCTCAATGCTCTCTCTCCCTATCTCTCTCTCTCTCTCTCTTTCTGTTTCCCTTTGGATATGTGGAGCTGTTGCTGTAGCTGTTGCAGGTGGCAAATACCTTACAAATGAGTTGCAAACACAGGAAAACACTCGCAGAATAAAGGCGGCTTTCCTTCTACACAAATGATTGATTATCCCGAGGAGCGCTAGTGCTCCTTGACACTTGAATGTACTTTGTTCTTTCCCCCCCAGCACCCCCTTTAGGTATGGACCTCTTTGCACATTCTCATTCCTGTTTTTTTTTGTAATTTATTTACCATTGAACGAATCGTTGCAATTTTAATGAGCTTTTGATGCAAAATACGAGTTAAGCTGCTTGTCGCATTATTTATGTTAAATATGTTCAATATTTAAATGCATCGCATCGCATCGCATCGCATCGCTCGTGGCACCAAAAAATCTCGCCACCTGATGGTGCGCTCAATTAATTTGGCTTTATTGGGGCCAATCGAGGACGGCAGGTGCTGCGGGGGCAGTGAGGGGCTTGCGGATCGATGTTTCAATGCAGATACAAAATGGCATTGAACTCTTTTGGGTGTTTACTTGCACTGGCACTTCCATGACAGAGGCAACGAAAGGAACATTATTTCTCACTATTAATTCAAAGAGTAGGACAGCAAGTACACCTTTTCCCCACAGAGAAGGCTGTACAAAAATTCTGGTCTTTCGGCCCCGACAGCATTTGTAAAAATGTAAAACCATTAAACTTTCTCTTAATATCATTTTAGATCCTAAAACCTTGCATTTAATCCAGCTAAAACCAATGATAAAAACTCAATTAAATCGAAATGGATTCATGGAAACTTCACATAACCCATATAAATCCAAAAAATATGGTATTTTTGGAATGGAATTGTGATCCTGTACAAACAGAATAGACCATGTTTTCTCAACCCCCACCCCTCTCCGGCCCCATCCCGTTTCAATTCATTTTGATTGACGGTCGTGTTTGATGGCTTAATCCCCATCTATCGAATGGTCAGAAGGGGTTGGGGGTCGAGAGCATGAATTTGGAATTTGAATTGGCGTCTGTTGCAATTTAAACCCATCTATGTTCATGCCACATGCCACAATTCCATTGAGGAAAGTCCCCAAATAATATGCAAAATGTATGATATTTTCATTGAATCCATTTGACTGTCGGCGGAATTATGACGGCTACTCAATTATGCAAATACTCTCAACAATAACATTGATGTTGCAAGCAACCGAACAACCATGCAGCACATGCACCACTGACCACAGCACCATTCATGCACCACAAACCATTTAATGGAGCCAAACACACACAGAAACACACACAAAAATACAAATAAAAACAAACCATTGAACAATGCCCCAAACTTTTGGCCAGGCCTCTGAGGGGACTGTGCAAATGAGGCGGAAATATATACAAACAGAATACTCTTCTAAAACGGGGTATTATTTGTATATCCTTCAAAAATGTACACTGGAAGATGTCGAGAAGCTACAGTTTTGTGAAAATGTACAACGTTTTTGAAGCTTAAACTCGAGGAATTGTGCACTGACAAAGTGATGCCGAAAATGTGTGTTTCTACATGGTTTTCCGGCTAAAAAGTGCATAAGGATGAATTGATTCGGAGAAATTCTTTCCATTAAAATTGTGCTGTAAATCATTTCCCCAAATAGCCTTGGTAACCAAAGGGATGCGAAAAAGTTCCTTCGGGAAGTTTTCCAGGAAAAAATGTATTTCAATCTCATAATGAAAAAATTACATCCCCAATAAATCGGTTTCCCCCAGGACGAAGTGCAGAGGTTCCTCCAAAAAAAGAACCCCCCCAAAGAATTCGGAGAAAAAATGCATGCAAAAATACATTTCCATTTTCGTGGAATGGAAAGCTGTTTTTATTTTTGTGTTTTTTTCCAGGCAAAATATTTCGTGTGACGATTATGGCATTATCTTTATGAACATTTCCCCATAGCTCATGTAATCAGTGGAAGGGATTTTCACCAGAGAAAATTGTGTTGGCCAAATGGGGTGACGTGGTGCGGGAGATTCGGCGAAATTGTGCGCCCCCCGTGGACATTGTTTCGATTGGCTTCACTATTGGACTCTTAAAAATGTTGAAATTTTTGTTTATTGCGATGCGAATTTTTGTTGCAATTTTTGGTAGCTATTTTTGGTAGCTATTTTTGGAGACATTTGCATATGTAACAAATAGAAACTCCAATAAAAGCGAAAATGAGGATGAGGAAAATGAGCAGACAGAGAGAGAGAGAGAGCCGGAGCGGAAAGAAGTCAATGCAGGAGGAGGAGAAAAAAAAGGGAAAGGATTAGATCGAGATACGAATGCTGCAGATGTTGCAGTCTTGCAAATGGAATCAAGTTGAGTGCATGTTCTGCCCCACTTGCCTTCCCCCCCCCCCCCTCCCATCCTTCGCTCATGTTTCTGGATAGCCCTGACCCCCGAACACGACCCCAAATGGCTGCAGTTTGCAGTTTGGGAGATGCAAAAGGCGACAACTTCTGGCAAGCCCGCTCCCGCCCCCGCACACTCCCACTCCCACCCCGAAAAATGAGCAAACAGCCGACAGACATGAGGCATCACATCACTGCGCGTTGACACAGGCCAATGGAAGCAAGCAAAGGGCGTTCGAGGCTATGTTTACGCATTGCAGATACCCTGTACTATGGCTTAGAAGAATAAAAGAAGGGACATACTGACAAGCTATCGATATACTGCACGAATCCACAGCTAAACTCATCTGTGTCTCAAGAATCAGAGTGTGAGAGAGAGGGAGAGATCTTCTTCCACCCACACACACCCAACACACTATATGCAAAGCGAGAGCTTTGCTTTCGTGCCTGCATTCGGCGCAGATCTGTCGCAAGCTATTGCTCTCTCGTTCTGTCTACAGCGCGCTGTAGCGATGCTCGAGCTTTCTCGTGCATGCTTGTGCATGCTTGTGCCTGCTCGTGCTGTCGTTCTGCGTGGGAGAGAGGGGAGAATGAAGGAATGCAAACAGCTGGGAGGCCAGGCGGCTTAGCGGCGATCGAAGGCAGTGCGAGTAGCTCATTCTCTCTCTCGGATTTGTGTTGAATATACTCTCAGTGCTGCCTCGATTGCAGGGTATAATTAACTTACACATCTGCTTGGGCAGGAGGTAGAGTAAAGTGGTGGGGGATGGTTGGAGAGAAGGGAGGGAGAGTAATGTCACCATGACCCTGACTTTTCGTCGGCAGTTCCTTTCCTTTCCCTTCCTTGTTGTTGTTGCTGTTGTTGTACCTTTGGCAATTCCATTAAAAAAGAAAACTTTTTATTTGACTTCTCCTTCATCGTGTTCTTCTGCCCACATTTTGGCATTTTTCCTGATACTATTTTTCGTGTGTCGAATGTCAAGCGCCTTTCTCCCGAGAACCCTTTGAACTACCGAAAAATAGGATTCGCAGGAGGGAAAATAGCAGAAGTTTGTGTGCCATGAGAGGAGCTACAGGAGAGTGAGAGAGAGACAGAGAGGAGATTCACAGGAGATTCATAAAAAGGTTTTGAATAACCAAATTATTGGTCCGAAGATGATGGAAAAGGAAAACTTTTGCTTCGAGATGCGGGCCACTGATTAACACTTTTTGGAAAACTCCTTCTGCTGCTGCTCATCCTGCTGCTGCTCCTTCTGCTTTTCTGCTGCTGCTGTTCATCGAGGCGTGAGATGATTGAAAGGGCAAGTTTTTCCACAGAAAAAATACAGAGCTAACGAAAATCTCAATGTGAGTTAACCTCAAGGGTCACAGGGTCCCATTTCCTTGGTGAAAGGAGACGAAAGTCTAAGCCAAAGAGAAAATTGATACGAAAGCGAAAACGGAACGGAACGGCTCAGCCTGGCCTGGCCTGGCCCAAAACTTCATTAAGACAATAATAACAAAAAGCTTTTTGGCAATCTAATGAAACATTTTCATGGGTCATCGCTGGCGGTTGGAAGAATGCGACTGTACGAGTATCCTGCCAGGAGTTGTGCGAAACGAGGGGGAAAATACCTTAAAAACTGAGTTTGGGATTTAAAATTTAAATGCTCCCGCGAGTGGAAAAGAGAGTGCAAAAACAAGGAGTTCTCCTCATTGATAACCTTATCATCACTTTATGGTTTAGATAATGTCACATCGTGGGCGAGAACGAAGGGGCGAAGCCGTTCTCCTTTGTCAAGTGAGCAGAGCTCCTGCTGCTGCCACAGAATGCGATGTGGCATGTATGTATGTACCTTCTTTGTGCGGCGCTTCAGGAACTGCGTTTCCCACTGCTCTCTCTCCCTACCTCCTTTATTTTCTGCTTTATTTATGATTATTATCATGTAGTACTTTTTTTACCATTCTGGGGAAACGTTCTCCTTGGATACATTGGATTCAGGTGACAAGGAATGGGATGTGTGCGGTGTGTGGGGCGGGAGGCGTGGGTGGTGTCTCGTGATGGAGAAGTGATGTGTGGCACTCTCGTTCCTCCTCCTGTTTGTTGATATTTCAATGGAAACTCATGGAAAATGTGCAGACAAGCTGCGAAAAACTTCAGGAGTATGGGCAAAGAGAAGAGAATTTGCATTTAAAAGATAGTCCCCATCGATTGACTACTTACTCTCCACCTCCTTACTTGAGTACCGATCCTCTATTGTACTGTACTGTATACCTGAATACCTCCTACCCCTCGGACTTTATTAAGCTGCCATCCGTTCCCGCTCATCCCCATCTTTATCAAGTTTTTCTTTTCTCCTTCTATGTGCTGTGTGCTTTGTGCTACTTCATTGTTTAATAGTTTCATGCCACCTCAAGGCTTTTGCTTCATTTGTCAATCATTTGATGGCAATCATCCGTGTCCCCCATCATCCTATCCCTCCCCTGCAGGGGTGGTGCCTCTGTTTGAGTTGAATGCACCACCGCTCCTTCGGCCATGCCACACTTTCTATTTTGATTTTCTTCTGTGTGACGCTGCTTGAAAAATGCAAGTTGTGTTTGGAAAATATTTCTCACTCCACATGATGTTTCCCTGCCTCTGATGCTGCCCTGCCGCCAGCTCTGGCTCTGCCTTAACTCGTATTTATTTCATTTCATTTATTCCGCTTTTCGCGTAGGATACACTGAATGCACTGAAAGAAATTAGGAATGCCTCTCTGTCTCTCTGTCTCTCTCTCTCTATCTCGCTTAGTGTGTAATATTACCTCAAAATCTGCTCTCTAAAGCTCCTCCGGTTTTTTCGCAGTGCATTTAAGCTGTTTTGTTGTGGGCAGTGCAGTGGGCACTTTTAGCCAGTAAATCGGATTGTCTGCTCGCCCAGGGACTTGGCAGCATTCGTCGTAGTAGTCCCTTAATGCAGATGGCAGACCAGACTGCAGTCCATGCCTGCCTTCTAGGGCGCTGGCGCCCACTTAAGTATGCTAAGATTTCCGTTGCGCTGCAGCGCTGGCGCTTATTGCAACACAAGATGGGATGGCAATGCGGCAAGTGGCAAAGGAGCCGAGTGGCAGCAGGACCAGCAGAGGCAGCAGAGGCAGCAAAGGCAGCAAAGGAAGAAACAGCGTCAACAACATCAACAACATCAACAACAAATAAATATAAATAATGAAAGACAAAGTCATTTTGCGCCGCAATGACAATGGCAACACTCTGGCGACACACCCACACACACGCACTCCCCACACATCCGACAGATCCATAGATGTATATTCCTTCTTCTCCTGCTCCTTCTCCACCCCCAGGTAGCAGTCATATGCTTATGAGACCCGACCATCTCCCTTTTCCCATCTCCCTTTCCGTGGGGATTTCTGTGTGGGTTTCTGTTTCTATTTGGTAAAGCGAGTGAAATATCTGAGGCTGTTTATTATCTAGACAATGAAAACACACACACACACATAGAGAGAGAGGGAGAGAGAGAGAGGAGATATACAAACACAGATACAAAAGCTAATACAAACACACACACATTTCGAATGGGATAGGAAACCAAACGAAGCCAAAGTCCCAAATGGAAAAGTGCTTCAGCCAAAGGCGGGAAGGCTCCGTTGATGGAGGGGAAAACCCAACTTTTTTTGTTGTCACTTAATGAGGGGGAAATTGTAGCTCTTTTTGTCACTTAATGAAAGAGGAAGCAGTGATTTGTCGAGTAACAAAATGCTAACGGTGACTTTTGATGGAAATTTGGGAATTATTAGTATAATAAATGAGTTTTCGAATGGTAAAAATATATTTGGGATGCAGCGAGAAAATGTGACTTTCCTTGGAATTTTAATAAAAAAAAACGTGACTTTTGAAAGAAATAAAATCAGAATAATCGTATTGGGTCTAGAATTTTCCATAAAACTTGAGTATTTTGGATATATTTTCATATAAAAACAAAAAACGCAATAATCGACTTAGGAGTGTAAAGACCCTAAAAAAACTCCGATTTGGACAATTTGGGATTTTTTTTTTGGACTACTCTTTCGAAATATTCCCAGTGTCAGTGTCAGTGCTCACATCAATTGGAAAAGCTGTCCAACTGTGACTGAAAATAAAGAAACAAAAGAGAATACAATAAAAATAGGAATCGGAACCAGAGGAACATATGTATATACATATGTAGATACATACATGCATAGGGCGCTGTCAGCACTCGAATTACCTGCAAACGATCGAATTATACGCGACTGATGCTGGAACGAATGTTGATTGCTTTTGCGATTTGGTGGCAGGAACTACATACATACTCTCGGAATAAACAATTCTATGCACACATCATCGAAATGGAGACACATACATATACACAGATAGATACGTACATACATATGTACTTGTAGAGACCCCATACACATTCAGGACACGCCGCACGCACACACATACAGATGCAAATGCTGCGCTTAATAGACACTTGACTCGGAATATGTGAATGCTAGGTGGGGGGAATGGTAGAACTATTTATGAAGGACATTTATAGCCATTTTCGAATGCTTTGATTTCTGGCAATGAAAGCCAGACAGCCAGACAGCCAGCCAGCCACTTCCCCACGAGTGGATGACCCAGCCCTTGGGGATATCCCCCTTTCAGCAGAGCAATCGACGATACCGCCTAAATGAAGCAATCACTTATGCAAACCGATTCGCATTGGCATTCGCATTCGCATACCGCATTGGTCGCGGAAAACTGTGCCTCTCAAATATGCAACGAATTTTTCCTGTCGTTTGACAGCAGCGGCCACAAGTGCAGCTTGATTGGCCTGCCTGCCGCCTGCCGCCTGCCACCTGCCACCTGCCACCTGCCACCCTCCAGCCTGACTCCCTGTCTCCAGGCACAGGGCCCGGCTCCACCGCAATCACCAAGGGCCATGAAAATGCGACCAAGAGGAAACATAGTGTGGAAAACAATGCCAGGGAAAATTGGAAATGCCACATGCATATGTAAGTAGGGGGCAATGTACATATACATACATATGTACACATATGTACGTGCGTTTTACCCTTTTGTTTTGTTTTGTTTCTTTGTTGTGTGTGTTTGTTGCATGAAGGAACAGTGCAACAGTCGCCACTAATTTGGTTAACACTCAACAAACAATTCATGCACAGAGGAGCTACACGGGAAACCTTTTGTGGGATATCCTTGCGGAAGCATCAATCAAAATATCAAACGTTCTTCGGTGGGAATCTCCCCACACTTTTGCTCCCCTACTCGGGTGATACCCCACAATTGCGGCAGCAGCAAGGGTATATTGTATTCATGTCCAGGTAAGTGCGTGTAATAGGCCGACGAGAGAAGGAATGAATGTGCTCTCGACGGCACTTCACTTCTTTACATTTATGTGATCCACTGTCTGTCTGTGGGTATTATTCAAGGATTCGAAGCGGGTCTTACTGGTGGTATTAGTTGTATTTTGCAGCGAATGCCTAACTCTTTGACTCCCACACAGCAATTCATTTAGCATTTTTCCCCAAGTACCATGTCCCATCTCCCATCTCCCATCTCCCGCTTCCCATTTCCCATTTCCTTAGACTCTTCCTTGGCCTTGTGGCTTCACTTCTTGGGGATTGCGTTGGTGGACTCCCTGGCTCTCTGGCTCTCTGGCTCCATGGTGCCCAAGCTTGTGGTTCTGCTTCCTTTCATGGTTTTCATAGTTTTCATGGCTCGGGGCCCCCGGGCGGTTGAGCAACTGTTTTTGGTGGAGGCGCACGCTAAATGGAGCCGCAGCTGGAGAAGGGGAAAATGCAGAAATGCTGGCGTGTCACTCGAGGGGATGGACGTGGCTGGCTGTAAAGTGAAGTGAAATGAGGCGGGGCAGGAATCCAGCAAGTGGCACCACAATACAAGAAATGACTTTGCCTTCTCTGCTGTGTTGCTGGGCTGCTGGGCTCTGTGCTCTGTGCAGGTGTCTTTCCCTTAAAGCTGCCTCTGACTCTGCACCTGCCTCGGACTCTGACTCTGCGGCTCACTTGGCTGCTGCATAAATAAAGCTTAGGTGCAAATTAAATTTTGAAATTTTGCTGTGCCACACACAAATGTAGGAGGGGCTGGGGCGGGCACAAGGGCACTCCTGCCAATGGAGTTGCGATGTCTGTGCACTTGTTGGCTCCTGTGTTAATAGGCAATGCGGTTTCTCGATTTACCCCCAAACGAAGGAAAAGTCTGGGAAAACGCGGGGTTAGCATGTCTGGCAAACACACAAAAAAATAAGAAAAAAAACGAAGCGAAACGAAAAAAATTCACATCCAGGTTGATGGGTTTTTCCTCCCCCAAGTCGCACCACCTCACCCAGTTTTGTGGTATGCCAAAGGACGTTCATTACACGGAACAGACTTCAGACTGCAGACTCCAGGACTTGCTTCTGATGATGAAAATTTCTCACATAATTCTCACACTCTGTCTCTGGCATATTCTTTTATGAAATTTTGATGGAATTCTTTCCCCGACGCCAGAGAATGTTGAGGAGTTCGTTAGGCAGTGGATAAAGGAGCAGTTTTTCGGAGATTCTTAACCATACGACAACTAAGTCGATTAAGAAGTTACATACATATATTTGTGTGGGAAAAACCAACCACAATCGATATATATTTGATATATAGAAAATAGAGGGGAAATATTGATGTAACGATAAAAAAATAGATAAGCGCTAGAAATCAATTCAACAGTGATCAAAATGAGAATTCTATGCTTCGATTAATTGAATCGATAAGCCGAGAAAAATTATGAAAAATATCGTTAAATTGATCGATTGAAAATGATAGCAGTAAATAGAGGCAGTTGATTTATCGATAATGAAAGCATAACTATAATATTCTACTGAAAATTCAAAAATATTAGTGTACAAAATGTACATATAACAAAAATTAAATGTTCGATAGAAGGAGGCATAAAGCCTAAAGGCCATGGATTCTAAGGGAGAGAATATAACGTGACACGCCTGTTTCTATATATACCATACGGTCTCTTAATAATTTTTCGCCTACATTTTATTAGCCACATTTGATCGGTTTATCGATCAACAAATAATCGCACATAAAGTCTTGTGGGAAAATTCCTTGAGCGTTTCCATGTGCCTTTTTTTATGGCCAACACTTCCATAGGGCCATTGCTTTTTCTACTTTATTTGGCATCTTTATCAAGGTCACGCATCACTGAGTTCTCCATCCAAATCACCGTGTAAGTCGTGCTCCCTTTCGGGTGCAGTTTATGGGCTATATTTCACTCGAATGTTAATCCTTTGCAGACGAGCAATCCAATCGACGGCCTCCAAGATGCAGACGAATGTGCAAATTGACTCGAAGAATCTGCGAAGCAACGATGACAATTTCCGCACACGCGGCCACCACATAACCATTGAGGTGAGTGCTCCGCTACTATCTAGTATCTATTATCAATTATCACACAAGTCCTTATGTCCTTATGTCCCATCAACAACGGCAATCTTTATTATCCAGGATATTATTAATTATAGTTGAAAGTTTTGCCCATCTGCTATATTTTGTGTGGTTGTCTGTGTTCCTGGCCATCAAATCGAGTTGCTTGGCCGTGCTGTTGATTCTCTGATGTTGTCCTCTGATGTTGGCTAGACATGGTTCAAACTTAATTAATTATGGTAAATATGGAAGAGAAAACGAGGCATACAAGGCAAAGTCCACTGTCCTGTCCTGTCCTGTCCACCCATACACTTTCATTCCATATGTGTGTGGGGCCTCCGGCGCTGACTACTTATACGATGAGGATGCGTATACGGGGTCCTGTTTATACAGATGTCGGGTAGCGTAGCCAGGCTCGTAATTCGATTCGTTGTGGGATGATTATTCATTTAGCATAATTTAGCATATATTTCTGATATCTGAGGGAATAATTAATTAAGCATTCATTTAATTTAATTTACTGCAGAAAAATAATCCACTTAATATTGCAAATGTGCAAAAAAATGAACTCATTTGTTCCAGGACCTTAGACAGAGAATATATGTCCATAAATTATAAAAACAAAATTTACAAATCAATATCTGCATATATTGAGAGTAAGTCTTCATTAATTGTGTTTCCATTTTATATTATAAATCACAAAAAACAATCCAGTTTCAGTAAAAGGTTTTTTCACGCTCAATTTTGATTCATTTACTCTGGTTTTTGCCCAACAGGAAATTTGTGTACATAAATCTTAAAAATAAACCATAAATATGCCCATGGAAAAATACATCCAATGGGAGAAAATATAGCAATGCTTTTGGCATTTCACTGTTCTTTGAAGGAGTCCTTTTAGGACTATTTGCAGTGCAAAACAAAAAAACAAACGAGTAGATGCTCAGTATATTTTCTTGTATATGATATTTCTTGGCGAATAAAGTCTCAGAAAACTAATCCATTTTATTTTATTCTATTTTTTTTGTACTGCATGAATGCATTCAAAACTTGAAGCAAATGAATAGAAGTGAATAAGAACGGGAGCATGAATGAATTTGAGTGAGTTTGTGTGTGAATACGAATATAAATACGAATGATAGCCAATGGGTATTCAGTTCAGATCTCTTTCACAGCCTTAGGTGATAAACCATCAACGATTCGAATCATTCGAATGTGTCTCGTCGGAAGGCCTCTGTTTCCAGCCAAATTCCCGCTCTAAAATCAAATATTTCCATTCGCAATTTGTTCACTGGGTGAAATTCTAGAAGAAAGCTTGTTGTAAGCTCCTTTGCCTGCAGAAGAGCTTTACTGCAGACCAGACCATCCTGCGCCAGTTTGAATTTATTTACGTCACAAATTTATTGCCAACGAATGGCTTTTGGACATCATAGTAGTCCTGGCACAATGCTGGTTCATAGAGTCCTGTGAAATGATTGCTCAAACGGGTGTGACCATAGGCCTGTCCCAAATATTTCTCGTGATCGGAATCCTCCTAGCACTAGCGTTTGGCTGTTATACGGGGAAAAAGGGAATCAGACATCGATTAAGAAATATCATTTGCATCTTTTGGAAGAACTTACTATTTCGCAGGCTGTAGCGTCCGACACCAGACGAAAGCCCCATTCGTGGCTGCTTCAATTGGAAGCATTTTCTACACACAAAAAAGATCCAAGGATACCAGATCGATTGGCTTTATTGAGAGATAATGGCACATGCATAATAACTTTGGAATCGATAGCAGGCTTTTTTCGATGTGAAATCCCGCAAGAATATTCCGAAAAGATATTCAACGTTGTGGCATTTCGATCATTTGATTTTGCTATCGACTTTTTACCTTATTTCTCAATCGATTTTAATCGATTGGTGGCTACAAGTAAAAAAATAAGTATAGCTTATGGTGATATATCTATTTCTGAAACGAAGAAAAATATATCTATTCAGTGAAGAAAATGTAAAAAAATACGAAAAAAAATGCGGTTTTTTCCAAACGATTTTTTCTAAGACTTTTCCCATAATAAAATGTCGCGCTGGGGTGCAACAGGTGTCCTCTCAGCCGGAGAGTGACAGAGAGGGTGAGAGTGAGAGAGAGAGAGAAAGAGAGCTTTTGCAGCGCCTGCTCTGTAGCTTTGAAGCTCACCCCAAAAGCTTCACGCGCCCGAAGCTTTTCCCCCACAGCATCAGCTGTACTTTTAAGGCGAATATGGGGACATATGGTTTTTGTTTTGTCCTACCTCCCTCCACTCTCCTCTCTCCTCCCTCGTCCTTCGTCGTTCGTCCTTTCGTTTGCTCGTTTTTTCTCAATGAATGCTCTTGTACCCAGGAGGATGGATGGGATGCCTGCCCCTTCTGGGGAGTGTGCGAGTCGGTGTGTGTGGGCGTCTCTTGGATCGTGTTTCGTTCGTGTTCCCTCAAGTGCGTCTTGCCACAGCCGATGCCGATGCCGCTGCCGCTGCCGATGCCACTGCTGCTGGCCACTGCCTCAGTCAGTCGCTGGCAACATTTTGGCGCGTGTTGACATGCGAAGAGTTTCTGTCGGTGAAATACCGCGCTACGCTAACGGGCGACGACGTTAACGCTTTTTTGACCGTTAAAACGCTTTAAGTTCTCGCGCGCTTGCTTCCCTCCACTTCTTCTTCTTCTTGTACTTCGGATTTTCCTTCAAATCAAATCCGTCAAATCCTAGCGAGCACAACGACAAAAGCTGCAGCAAATCATCATCTAGTTCTTCGCTCGATTCTTTTTTTTTTGAGTGTTGGTTCTTCCGTGCAAGAAAAGTAAATTAAAAAGTATTTAAAATAAAACCCACTTAAATTCAATTAAAATGTATTAAATTCTGAAACTTTTTATGGGCTACGGATGAAAGTTGCTCTCAGATTATGCAGGGCTCCCTCTGTCCGAGGCAGGCGGACATCAAGCGAAGAGTGGAAACGCAGTTCGACCAACGGAGGGGCACTTCTGCACGACCAGGAGTCGTCAAAGCTTGTGTGTGCGTGCGTGCCGTGTGTGTGTGTGTGTGCCGGCGCATTTGGCGCGTAAATAAATTTGCTTATCAACTGTTAAAAAAAAGTTCAAAAACTTCCACTCCGACACTCCCCCCACCATCCACAATACAAGAAGGGTTCGCATCAAAAATAAAAGATAACAGAATGCGGTACAGTGAAAGCTCTACAAGGCGAACACAATTATGCCAAGGCAGTGAACCCAAAAAAAAGAAAAGTTCATATTGGCCATCATTCTTGGAATAACTTATTCAAGGATCTCGCTGGCTACGCGCCTATTTTCGAGCAGAAACGCAATTCGATAGAAGGATGTGCGCTGCTGCATGACGCGGGACACAAAGCATTTTCTCTTCCGAAAGAAAAAATATCTAAGGATTCTACTTTTTGGATCATTTTCTTACCGCTTGTTCCTTGGAATGCCTCTGGGCTTAGGCAGTATCCTGCCCTGTCCCTGTTCTCGCATCTTCAAGCTTCAATCGGGAAATCGTATATATCTGATCCCCTCTGTTTCACTCAATCATATTTTTGCTTGTGGAATAGAAAGCAATATTTCGGTACTATTCCTTTTTGAATATGTAGAAACTTTGTTTGAATCTTGAATGTCTGCGTCTGAAAGAGTCTCTACCAAAGATTTCCCTGTGAACTTTTGGCTGTCCGCTCAAGGGAGCTCTCACTGTACAAGTGTTGGGGCTATAACTGAGAAAGTGTTCGTGTTCGTGTGTGTGTGTGTGTTGTCTCTGTGTTAGCTATTGTTTACATTGTCAGTGGCAGTGGCAGAGTGGCAACAATGGAGAAAGACGACAAGCGAACTGTGAACAGAAATGAACACACAAGAAACAAGGAACCAGAAATAAGAAATAAGAAACAGAATGAAACATGAAGAGCGAGAGCCGAGAAACGAGACGCGAAATGTGGTGGGAATATCCGTGTAATGGCATCCCTTTTATTATCATTATCCTGATCATTGAGGGCCCGACATTTGAGGAAAGGACTGTGCGAAGGGATTATTAATTTAACATTCCGCCACACATCAGGCGCGTCCTCGGTACTCTCGTCTGTGTGTGTGGCCCCCGAGGGCCTCATCCTCTAATTGTCACATCCAATTGAAGGACATTGAAATACGCGCGCATGTGTGTGTGGGAGTCCTTGTGTGTTGGGTTTTGAAATTAATATTTTCCCTGATAATAGCAGCTGTCGGGAATACTTTCCACGACTATGAGGGCCGAAACCATAAGTTTAACTGCCTGGCAATGGCGATTATTAATCGAATCAAGTGAAAACTCGACTCCTTGACATAAGCGCAACAAAAAACCCGAGGACACGAGGCGTTAGCGCCAAACTCGTGCCAAAAGTTTTCCTAGCTGTGCAGCTTGTAAGGTTTTCTTTGCATTCGAACAATACATAAAAGTCAGCGATAATTTCAAAATCTTCATTCAAATACTGTAATGCTCGATTAAGCATCGATAAATGTTTTCATCGATTGGCTATCAAAAAATATCGACTACTTAATAAAGGCGATACATTTTTGCGAAACTATTTTTGGATAATTTATCGAATAATCGATCAAGTATTCACGTCCATCACTGTTTCTTATTCATTTATCGGTGTATCGGTTAAAACTGAGAAATAACCGATTTTTCTGTCGATTAATCCTAAGTCGCAGCTAATCGATAAATATTTATTGATCATTTATCGTTTAGTCGTTGATTAGCTGTCATCTATGATATTTTGTTTATCAATTGCCGAGTTGGTGCAATAATCAACATTTTCCAATTGTTAAATCATCGCATCTGCATCGATAAAATTCTTAAAATACCATTGAATATTTTTTATGTTATAAATCGAAATTTATTTGTTGACATAAATTTTCAATAGTATTTTCACAGCCAAAAATATATGTATGTAAATACTTAAATTCGAAAATAGCAACTTGACACTATTGTATTTGCCCCATGGTCGATGATTATCGATTGACGTTCCGATAGGCAAAGTGCAATTTTCGTTGGCATCCTTTATGGCGGGTCAATGATCTGCTCCTGAAACCCTCCCCCCCGCCCCCACCTAGTAGCAGTAGCAGCAGCAGCATTCAACCAGACTCCAGGCCTCTCGAGTGTCAAGAACTGAAATGAAAACGAAAGCAAAACTGTGCATCAACGAGTCCTTGAACCCGAACAAAAAAGGGGACATGACATTGGCCATGACCTGTTGAGGTCAACTTGTGCTACTTCAACTTTGCAGCGCTTGTTGCATGCAACGAAAGATGGAGTCCAAGTGGGCAAAAAGGGCACAGAAACGAAAAGCAGAAAAGAGTAAACGAAAAGCACACAAAAACAAGTGGAATAAGCCAGAAAAAAGCAAAGAAAATCCGCACTAAGCAACGCAAAAGCCAATCAAGTGCCATATGCCCCAAAGCGTGGCATTGCGAACAAAGGGTTCAACGTTCAACCCACCAATTTTCCGAGGGTCCGTACCGCCTCAAGCAGCCAGTATGATAATTTCAATGGACGAATCTTTTCCGCCCTGCCTCCTAATTCTATAAGATACTTGCGTTGAAGACCCTTCTCCTTCTGCTGCTGCTGCTGCTGTGAGTATACGGAATCCGAGGTCCTGTGTCCTGAGTCTTCATTTCTTCTGTGAATAGCCGGACGCTTGATTGTGCTGCTGCGGCTGCTGCTGTTGCGGCGTGTGCGGATGACTTCTGAGCAAGTATTCGAGATAGACCTTGTCAGCCTCGTATTTTTCCTCGTCCTGGTGATGCCTTTTCAGTCGAATGGCCAGCCACCAGCCCGCGATATTGACAGATACTTGAATGGCTACCTGAATAGACATATATCGTATACATACACCTGTATGATTGATTTGAATGACTGACTGAATCGTACCTGAACAATGTTTATAACCAAAAGCATAGTATCGCCAATGCCTTCATCTAAAGTGTCATGACCATGGAGGATACCACGCTGCATTTTGTTACGACGTTCCAATTTCGCTCTTGCATTTTCCTCAAAATATGATTGATTGCGCAGTATATAGCGATAGTACAATGTGAAAAGATCCAAAACGGTGAGGAAACAGATGCCAGAGGAGTACTAAGGACGAGACAGACAGATCGGATCGACAGCCACAGCCACAGCCACAGCCACAGCAGAGGAGTACTCACTGTAGCCACACCCCAAACGGAATCGTAGAAGAGCGATATGAAGCCAGTGAAGGCCCAAGCGGCCAGAAATACGCCCAGGATGATGCGCGTTATCAGATATCCGAGATACCTGGTCTTACTGTAGTACAGCAACAAGGTGGCATTATTGGCAGCCTTTAGCTCGCCATCAATCTGGAGGCGGATACTGATTAATATATCTTTCCTCTATAAGAATGGAATGGCTTACCTGCACAAGGAGCGTTAGGCAAACGACCAGCAGCTTGAGCTTGTGGGTGGAGATGCAACACATGATCCCAGACGTACTCTACAGACTCTCGGGCTCACTGTATGGATATATTATGTCTGTTGAGAATGGATCCTATCCAATCATCTGGCCTCCCTTTTCAGATCCGAAATGTAGCTCGCTACCAGAAAACGAATCCAAAAGTGTTTTCTATATAAATTTTGTCGAGTGATTTGACAATTGTGGAAAAAGACAATTGTGGCAAATGACAATTGTGGTAAAAAAACGTAGTCAAAGATCTATATGTATTTATGAGCAAACCAGAGACCAAGGACCGGCTGTATGTTTGAGTTTCATCTCCAGGGGATCGGGTCGGGCTTGAGTAGAAAGAAAAGTGACTTCCATAGCCCATACCATACCTTTCTCCCACTAACCCACTGAAAGTAAAGCAAATACATTCTCATTGTATTTGCCCTATAGGGCATTCAGTATTCCGCTTCGAGTCCGAGAACCTATTTAATAGAGCCATCTGTAAGGACATGGCCCCGCCCTTCCCCTGTGCCATTTGCCTTTAAGAGGGAAATCAAAAGAAATTGTTTTAAATGTCCAAAAGCTCATTGAGTAGGAAGGTTGCCAAGGGTCTGGGTACCATGGGTTTCATCGGATGGGATGGGATGGGATGGGGTGGGGTGGTGTGGTGTGGTGTGGGGTGAGGGGTCACTCTACTTGTTCTCGTGGTTTGGCACTCGGTTTGATTATCATATTACGTTTTCCACTGCCCTTTGCCCCCGCTCGAGACCGGAAAAAAAGTCGTTTAGGGCTGTTTATTAAAAGCCAAAGAACATTTCGCCCCCCAGTGTCCCCAGCTGCCCCAGCTGCCCCAGTGTCCTCCTCCTCCCTGGGGGCAGTATCCTTATTGAATTTTGTGTTGATTTGTTTGCATTTTGGAGGCCATCAAAGTTCTGAAGCTCTGAAAGTGTAGAAGGTTTTTCGGTAGAAGGCCCATCAGATTCAGTCTCGGGGCCGCAAATCGCTTTAGGCGCTAGTGTGTCTGTGTGTGTGTCTGTATGATAGTATGTGTGCGTAAGGATAAACTGTATTCTGTTTCTAGGGCCATGGCACACACAAAAATAACCACCTTTCACACCGACAGAGACGGTGAGAGGGAGGGAGGACACAGTTTTTAATGCTGTTGAAACTTGTCATCGCACCACACTCATATAATATCAACTCGATTAAAACGAAGCCCATCCTTTGTATCCTTGCTACACCTTCGGACCCTTGTCGCCCACACAGTGTTTTTGGCAGGCAATAAAACATCTGCAGGATTTCCTTGAGGCTCCCGCACAATGGGTGGCATATGGTGGCATCCAGAGGAAATGGGGTTTTCCCCGAGTCAAGTCGGTTCTGGCGAAAGGACACTCGGTGCTCCTCAGGGAAATGCAACTCAAATTGTCGATTCAATAGAGATGTTAAAGTAGAGATTCGCTAAAGAAGACTTTCCGAGAGTTTAAAGTAATTAAAATTGCAGGAACATCCAGATCAAACCATATAAAAAGTGAGAGTGAGTATTTTAATAAGGTACATACAAATACCAGAAATACAAGAATATATACCAGAAATAAAAAAAAACAAGAAAGAGCTGGAAAAACACCAGAGACTCTAGAAAATATGAAAGATAATAGGAAAATAGGAAAAAGATATCAGAAAAATACAAAATAAATACTAGACAAAGTTCCCGAATAGTTCTATAAAAAAAATGTAAAAAACAAAAAAATATTCGAAAAAAAACCATAAATCGTCCGATGTGAAAATTCGATATACGTACAACGAAGCAACAAATCTATATCGCAATTACAGATGACATAGATAAATTGTACATCTATAGATATCCATATGTATGTACATAGACACGGATATATATATATATCTTTAATGAAGGAAGCCTTCTGCTGTTTGTTCCCCGTTTCATTTTGTGCGATCGTCCCTTTTAGCGGCTCTCCACTGTGTATAATTGTCTCCTGCTGTTGATCCCCTTTGCCCTTCAATGTATATGAAATGCTGTGTGTGCCTCCCTCGTGAGAGAAAGGGAGAGAAAATGAGAAACTGCAGAGGGGGAAGCCCCATGCTCCCCATGCTGCTGTCCATTGTTGTCTGGCTTCTACCTAGTGCTCCTGGTGCTCCTGGTGCTCCTGGTGCTCCTCGTGCTCTGCCACTGCCCCAGATCCCTGCACTATTCCATATTGTTAGGGAGGGTGGGGGGAGGTTAGCCTTGCGTCATGTGCCACGCCCCGACTCGGCCCCCTCGCCGCTCTCTCTCTGCTGTTGGCCCTTTGTCCAATGTAAACAATTTAATTTGCTTAGTTGGCGTAATATTCGCCATCAATAAAGGAGAGCACGAGTGTGCGTGTGTGTGCTTGCGTGTATGTGTGCGTGGCCAACAATGACTATCGATAACAGGCAAGAGGAAGCAGCATAAGAAGCCAAAAGAATAAGAAGCCAAGAGGCTCGTCTTGTCCTTGCAATTGAGTGTCCAGCACTTAAAAGAGATCTAGAAGCCCACACAATGTCCCACATACATATATATAAATGTAAAGGTATATATATATATATATATATATATATATATGTATGTGTAGAGCAACATTAAATCGTTATGGGCCAGCGTCTCTATTGTGTGTCCGCCTCCTGTCTCTCGGTCTCTTAGTCTGTGTCATTCCATATTTTGCCCACTGTCTGTGCAACCTCCACGTGTTGACCGACCGCAAAAACCGTGTAATTGTTAATCGTTTGCATTGACATTCCCACTTTTCCGCCGCACCGCAGACTCCACTCTCCGCAGATTCCACTCCTCTCCACGATAATCAAATTAGCTCACAGCAATTGACCAATTGATTGACCAATTGATGAATTGATATGTTCGGTTTCTGCTCTGCTCTGCTCTGTTCCATTCCATTCCATCCTTTGCTCTCGTCGTCGTAATTGGTGTCAGTCAACAGTGCGTATGATTAACGTGTCACACTGAAGTCGAAGCAGGACAACGCTCAAGTGAGCGATAATTGAAAGGAGTGCGGCGGTGGTGATTTGGTGGTGAAAAGGAAAATAAATTAAGCACAAGAAATGAGCAAATTAAAAAAAGGTTATGATCGCAATGCTTTATAGAGTCTGATTTGATGAATAAATAGCTCTCATGGTGAGGCTCTCATCTGCTGCTGCTGCTGCTAGAAATTCCATTTCAGTCTGCTCGCATAACATAAAATAATAATTGAATTATTCAACGACCTACGCCGCTCTCCGACATGAAATCATTTTCTCCGAAAAATAATTGGAAAATAAATGGGGATAATCGAGGAGGGGGTTTGCATTGCATATGCATCATCATTATACGCATCCGTATTAATTATGACTTGCCGCAAATCGCATTCTGTCTGTGAAATGGTTATTTAATCCTTTTGGGAGGTTATTACGAGCATGAAAAGATTTGCAGCATCTATAAATAGATTTCAGAGAAAGAGAGAGAGAGAGAGGAGTGTAATGTGCAAAAGTGGGAAGCAAGAAGCGAAAGGGAATCGAATCACTTAATTCATATTAAATATCCACAGATATTCATGCTACGAATCGGTTTAAGAACTTCTTTATTTAGATGTAGGATAGTTGCTAAATGGAAAAATTCCAGAATGTGCAGCAAAAGGTAATGGGGCTTAAATGAAGTACGAATCAAACGAGTTTTCAAGTGGCATTGAAATGCGGCCCCTTCTAAATGTTAACTGAACCTCAAAGTCAATATCAAAAGCAAATTTAATTTGAATTTTCCCGCACTGCTGAGAGCACTTCCATTGATGGCTGCCACTGGCACTTTTGCTGGGTGTCATTGGCATTTCGGTTATTAATTTGTTCCACAAGCCCCGACCCCGACCCCGACGCCGACTCCGATTCGGAGGGGTGGGGGCGGACATCAAAGACAAAAACCATCTATGCGGGTGGCTAACCCCACAAAAAGAGATACAGAACGATGGCTGGCAAGCAAGGACCCTCAGGAGCAACTAGGATATGGAATCCATGAATGGGATTCAAGTGGGGGAAAGACGACTGTCATTCTGTCAGAGCTTCAAGCTGATTTATGCATTCTACAGCGAGAGACATTCCTCTTGATTCCTCATCGCTGCTTCCTCTCTCTCTCTCTCTGCTTTTCTCTTTCTCCTCTTTCTTTTTCTGCTTCTCTTATGAGTTTTTCTCTCTCTCTGGAGGGATGCCACATGTGGACTGCCACCGACTTCCTTCCCTCGCTCTGATCAAACTCAAACAATAATTCCTAAGCACAGACTCTTTTAAGCAAATTTCATTTAATTTTCATTAGGAAAAGCCGCAAATTAGAGGAAACTTTTCCACAGAATTCCCCCCTTCCCTTGGAGAGTTTTCCTTCGTGAAAATGTGAGCAATTTTCATGAATATTAAAATATTCAAATTCTGGATGAAAAAAAACGTTAGGCAGCCAAAAAATAATGCTTCTGCGGGTGGGCTTTCCGGATGGAAATTTGAATTTCATAGACATCCTCTTCTCGCGGGATGCGGCTTCTGTGAGGGGGTCGGGCGGGGAGGGTGGCGATGTGGCTTCTTCCAGGGAGGGGATGGTGCTTCGGTCAGGGCGTCAGGGAGGGGATGGGGCCAAATGCAATTATTAGCATTACGAGCGGAGCATTTGCTTTGGCCAACATTTCAATTAGTGATAGAAATATTGTTTTCTGCGAGTGTACACTCGCAGAAGATGTCCTACCATCCTCTTCCCGCACCAGAGAGAAGGCCAATTGAGTGACTGTTTCCATTAGGGGGGAAGTGGGAGAGAGGTAGGTGGGGGAGGGTAGGCTGGGGAGGGTAGGGCTGCTGCCCCTCATTTTTCATTGTCAGCAAATTGGCCACCGGCTTAAACGGCGGTACCCGGCTTTAGTGTCGATTTTAATTAGGCGCCACAGCCATCCCTTCCTGCATGCCTCTGCATGTCCTTCGTCCTTAGTCCCACGTCCATGCGAATCTGAAATCTTTGGACTCTGGAACGAAAACTGAAACTGAAACCGAACAGAACGGAACGGAACCGCAGCACAAAAACCCTCATCGGGGGCGCCCCGGAGGAGACATCGACATCGACACGGACAGGACATCATTACGAAAGGACCCCAGGAAAAATCTAAGCGGCCCTGGCCATAAATCAAATAAACGCCGACTAAGCTGGAAGCACACACCAACAAAAAAAGAGATGAAAATACCAAAACAAATTGATTGAATGGCAGAAGATTGGATGCTCTTCCCCGAATAGGGGCGTGGGACAGGGCTTGAGAACGGGTGAATAGGGGAGAAATTCGTAGAGAAAAAGGAATATAGAAAGCCCGAGGGTAAGAAGTATCTATTTGTCGCGTAGCTATGTCTCTGGTAGTCGTATGGGATTGGAATTAGATAAGAATAAGAAGCCGAAAAGTGCAACAAGAAATTTGAGATTTTTTGTAAAAACTCCCCAGGAATCACTCGCAAAGAAATTAATCTGAACACTGGATTACATCTTGGATATCTCTTTGGTACGAATCGGGTGTGAAACGGATAAGAACCAGTTGGCAATAGGGTACGAATCGGCTATGAATCGGGTACGAAGAATGAAGCACATTTCAAGCATGAATCGAAAATGAGAGAGAGAGATTGGAGCATTGATTCGAATGGTTTCGAATCAGAAATGGATTGGTTTAGCTAAGTATCTGAATCGGTATGGAATAGCCCATGATAAAGAATATATCTAGATGGCATGCTAAAATAAGTTTTCCCTTTCCACATACGATAGATCTTCCACACTACCAAGGAATGTGTCTCTCGCTGATAAACCCATGCAACAGACCAGACCAGACCCCCTCCACCCTCCACCGCTTGAAGGGCAGAGCCAAAAACAAGGCCAAGTGCGTATTGGGGTGTGGAGCAGAGCAGAGCAGAGCGGAGCGATGGTGGGGTATGGGTTTCATTTCTTTTTGGGTTTCACGGTCAGAGCACATGATAAAAATTGACACCATTTGGCCGACTGTCGACCGTCGACCGTCGACTGTCGGATGTGACCGGCGGACTGCTGCTCGGCTGCTGTGCTGCTGTGCTGCTGTGGCGACTGGCAGTAAAGAGCCTCTGGCACAAGTCCTGTTCTGCCTGGTCTGCCCTGCTACAGCCGTTTTGGCCCTGTAATAAAAATGTCATTGCATTAGTGCTGCTGAGAGAGTGCGTTGAGAGTTCACTTTCTCTTACTTTCACTCTCTGTAGCTGTGTGCGTGTGTGTGTGGGTGTGTGCGTGTCTTTGGGATCGTAATAAAAATTTAGTATGTGTCACATTGTTGCTTACTGTAATGCTGTGTGGTGCTCCTCCCCTTCCCATCCCTTCCCTTCCCCTTACCATTCCCCTTCCCTTTGCCTTCCCCTTCCGTTTCCGCATTCGTCCTTTTGCTCGCATGCATTAGCCTCTGACCGGAAGTCGGCACTTTAGAGCCTTATTTTTATGATTCTTTATTTCCTTTATTCCCTACCTCCCTCCCGAAAAAGGAAATATTTTCTCATTTATCCCCCCAAATGCAGATTAAGTGTGTGTGTGTGTGTGTGTGTGTGTGTACTGAGGCCTAACTGTATTTGCTTTTGGCCTTTTGTCGTCTGTCGTTGTCGACATTTGCCCTGATTGATTCGATTCGATTTGACTTAATTCACGCATATTAATCATACGCCCCATGGCCTCCCCAATCAACGCTAGACAAGAGAGTGATAGAGACAGATGGAGAGGGATAGGCGATAGAGAACGAGAACGAGAAAAAGCCAGAAACGGGAACAGAAACAGAAACATCGAGAGCGAGATGAAAGTCTTCTCCATGAAACTTCATGGCATTTAGCAATGTAAACAGCCCTCAAGGCAGGCGCGCGGTACTTGCAAAAGTAATTATGCCTCCCAGACAGGGTGGCAGAGCAGGAGAAAGAGAGTAGAGAGGGGCAGTGATTCAAAGAATCAGTGGGGAGATCTGTTTCATTTTTTTATTATAGAGCGTTTTCCATCCATATGTTTCTGGTATATGCATATTATTCATGCATTTATCTTCATTCATTGATGGTTGCCATTCCCCTGCGAGCCTTCTCTTTTATCTTTTGGAATCGATTAAGTTGTTTTCCCCTCATCAGCATCCCTGATCAAACAACAACCTTAATCATAACCCAACCTACCCAACCGATGGCTTCGGGGCATTGCCCATAATTTTGATTCACCGAATTTGTTGACCCATTTGTGCCGCTGGCACACCATCATCATCGTCATCACCATCATCATCGTCATCATCATCGGTCGTCATTTGTATGGAGTCATCATTGGATGTCGATGTCGATGTCGCCCGTCGCCTTCGAAGTCGATGTCGATGTCGAGCAAATCACTTAAGCGCACTTAATTATTTGCACAAGTTTCGTTCGTCGACTGCCACCCTGCAACGGCTGTTCCTGTTCTTGCTCCTTCTTCTTGGGGGCACACACACGTTCCACTTGCGTTACATTTCAATCGAATGGAATGGAATGGAATGGAATAGAGCTCCGCAGGAGCAGGAGCAGGAGGAGGAGAAGGCGGAGGCGGAGGCATAGCTGAAGGCAGAAGGCAGAAGGGACTCGTATGAGTGATATGACACGTAATCAATAAATAACGGCAAACGGCCTTTCGGGCTTCGTCAATCAGGCAGTCTGTCAGTCAGTCAGTCAGTCACTCGCTCGCAAAGGCAGTGTGTCAGTCGGAGAATGAAGAATGTTTTCAACAGTGCGGAACTAGCTTGGAATTCAATTGAATATTTCCAAATTTTGAAAGCGACAGGCGAGGAGCAGAAGGGGCAAACTCAATATTGGAACTATAGTACAATGGAAACCAGAACAGGGCCTAAAATGGAACTGCAATACTATATAGAAGAAGAAACAAAGAAAATCTGATTAAAGAGTTGCAGGAAATGCCTTTAAACAGATGAAAACTCAGAATAAATCGAGCTTCACAAAATGCGATTAGAGGAGTGCGAGTGCAAATGGATTTGACTCGTATAATGGAAATCACAGAACAGGAGTAAAAGCAAAAGCAGAAGCCGCCATTGAACGTAATCAGACCAGAGAATGATAGACAGACAGACAGACAGTCAGACAGTCAGACAGAGAGACATGCAGAGAGACGCACAAGTAATCGGAAAGTTTCGCCTCGGGGCGGACTGCAAACTTGTAACCAAATGAGCGACTGACTTTCGGAAAGAGTTTATAATTTGGTTTGAATTTAGAGCTCATTTCGTATGCCCAAGTCTTGTCAAGGAGTCGGTCGTCTCTCAGTGGAACTTTTTGGGCCACAAGAATGCCTTGCGGCTGTTGTTTAGACGAGCATCCGCCGCGTGGAAAGCAATCAGGAAGCTGCCACACAGCCGCACAGCCACACACTCTGGCCTCCACTGCGGCATGCGGCTGCTGCTGCTGCTGCCGCTGCTATCTCAAATTTGATCAAAATACCAAAAACTTTGTCGGCCCCAAATTGTTGAAACAATTCGTCAATGCTGAAGCTACAGCAAATGTCCTTCGGCTTGCAGTCACTTCAAGAAGCTGTCGTTGCACCAAAATCCCTGCTGCTGCTGCTGCTGCTGCAGGTAGGCGAAGGATCAGTCAAGGACGAGAAAAAACGGGGTAGAAGCAGGTCCATGGGCACTTGGGGATTTGCGAAGCAAGGGCAAGGATAGCGAATAACTTTGCAGGGCAAAAGGATTCGGGCAAAGGAAGGGCAGGGGGGGCGAAGGTCGCTTGTAGGTTGGCAACAGTTTACCCAAACCCTAAGTCCAAGACCAAGCCCCAGCCCAAGCACCCACCCACCCCACGGAAGGTCAACCAAACGGCAATTAATGCTGCAGTTGACCCAAAGAGACCCCCACTCCCATACGCTGTCCGTCATACATATATAACGAAGGCCCAGCCAGGCAGACGGTCAGGACCCCCAGGAGAATGTCCGACCCTCTATCGCATTAAAAATACATTTCTCATGTGGCGTCACTCGACTGGCTGCAAATAAATATCTGAATAACTCAAAAGCGCATTTTAATTAACTTTTCTCTCGCTCTCTAGCCCAATCTCTCTCTCTCTCTCTCTCTCTCTCCCACTCGCTCTTATTTGAATCACATTCGACCTTCCGCACAATTAAACGGCCAATTGGTGGCATTTGTGGCATTCTGTGTGACATTCCTGAGCTGTAAATCTGTGGCTAAACGGAGCGGCAGACCCCGACCCAAGGGCGAAACCCAAACTGAAACTGAAACTCAATTTGCAGGAAATATACATATGTACTGCTGCAAACACACTCACTGCTGAAAGTATACGTACTGTGTGGGTAATGGGTAAGGATTTGATTTACTCGATTTATGGTAGATCTATTCGATTTACAAGAAAGCACAGCGACTGACTGTGTACTGAACGCACTGAAAATTGAACTAAATATATAAATTCGTTTCATAGAAATTTTCGTAATAGGGAAGTTCGCTATAGAGAAGTTCGACAGTATATATAAAAACTGATTGCCGGATTTTATAGTGTGTTGCATTCATATATGCCATATACATATATATGTACATATGTGTGTGCCACGACTCCCGAAACTTCGGCTTGTTCGGCTAGTAGTATTTATCTAGTATTTTTCAGCAGTAGTAATGTAATATTTTCTGATATTTAAAGTGAATAAATTCTAGTGTTTTCTGATATTATTCCGTGTTCTTTGTTAGTATATATATTTGTTAGTATACTAGTAAGTATTGTGTACATATGTACCATAAATACATGATTTTTCTCGATTTGTATATGATCTCCATTTATGGTGTATGAATAAAACTCCTAGAATCCAATCGATTTCCCAGCTTTATAAATCATGAACTCTATCCATATCCATTGAACGCAGTTCTGCTACTATTTATCATTCTTTAGCGAATCTCTACCTCAACGGTTTCAGCTATTATTCAGCGATTATTCCTAGGGTCTCTGACGAGTCCTCGGCAATAGACATAGTCGTACATATAATTCTCGAAATACTTATTCTTAGAAAATTCATCCATAAACATGTGCTTAAACAACAAAATATGTTCCCCAACATTGTTTGGTAGTTCGACAGCAAGGCGTAGACTTTTCACACCCAGTGTTTTCCTTGCGATGCCTGAAGGAAGGTGGCTATAGGAATTTACATTAAAATTTTCGCATTTCTGACGCTGGAACATGTGTTTCTCCCCGATCCCCGAGTCCTCTCCTCTCCTCTCTCTCTCTCCTTATGTCTCTGAATCTTCAATCGATGGGGAATCGATGGGGGCGTTGGAATGTGGCAGAGGAGTGGCAGCGGCACACTCTGGTAATTATGAGCGATTGGAGGCAGCAGCAGCAGCAAGGAGTGTGGAAGCCGCAGAAATGGTGAAGCTAGAGTGGAGGCGAATCGTCGCCAATTTCGGTGGAAGGAACTTTAAGTGCTTCTTCACTTCTCAAAGCCTGGGGAATCCCCGGACCGCGTCCCTCCGCAATGCAATTTAATTAAGGACCAAACAAAGTGGAAATTTCGCGCCCTAAAGAGCGATGACTGTGGGGGGTGGAGTGTGGCACTAACGAAGCATGCCACACACATTTTCCCTCCTCGAAGTTCAAATGAAAATTAGAAGAAAAGCAAAGCGAAGAGAAAAGAGAGAATATCTTTTGGTCAAAAGCGGAAATTATGTTGCGGCCAAAGGGCATGAAAAAATATACAAATTAGAAAGAAAGAAAACCCAAGAAGCTTTTGGACTGCGCAGCTAATGGCGCTTGAAAGCCCCCCTCCGCCTCGAATATATCCAAAGTTTCGGCTGAAATGGGAAACGTCAGTCGGAGTCCCAGTCCGAGTCGGAGTCGAGTCCATGTCAATTATTTGCATTTTGCCATGGAAAAAAGAGAAAAAGGTTGACAGTGGGAAAAGTGTTTGTACATGGCCAACGTTTAATGGCGGAAGGGGGCACTGGGGGTCTCTCGTTGCAACGGGTCGGGGGCCGGTGGCTTGTGGCACTTGCCGAAGCACTGAGGCGCTCATGCATAATTCCCTCCTGCACCCCAGGCTTCAGCTTCAATCTCGAGAACGAGCTCTGGAGCGGTGTGGCTCGGACGGGGTCTGTGTGGCCAAAACCATTTGGCTGCTGTCGTGGCTAAGGCCGGGGGTCAGGCCAGAGGAGTAGCCTATAAATGAGACTATACATATATATAAGCTTAAATGTATCTGATTGCTTTTACTTTTAGCAAAAATTCACAGTTGTATTAAGTCACTTAAGTGACTTTTGAAGGCTCTGAAGATATTGTACTGCTGGGTATGCTAGTGTTGCGGCACGTGTGCTGCAAGTTCCTTGTCTGAATGTTAAGAGATCTATAAAAAGAAAACGTACCCCTATCCCTCCCGCCAGTTGGAAAGACACTCGTATCTATGGCTTGATTTTTTGCCCCATCTGGAAGTCGTACTAATCCAGAATTTGGTGTACCCCTTAAAGAAACGGCGAACGCTGGGAAAATGCAGTGGGACATGCATGAGAAGACACTGAAAATGGGAGGAAGCAAAAGAGTGGGGGTAACTAGGTAGGTGGCTCTCAAAGAGGGGCCGAGAGACGTCTGAATCCTGGCCGTTGCCGTTGACTGCATCTCTGGTTCTCGGAATTTCTGAATCTGAATCTGAATCAGTGTTCTGTTTTTCCTTGTTTTCCGCTGGGTGTGTTGCATAATTATGTATGCAATGCGTCGCGTTGCGTTTGGGCCCATTTTTTTTTTTTTTTGATTTGCATATTAATGCTCATGATGACGATGATGATGATTCCGCACTTACTCGCATTTTCCCGCGTATTTTCACGCATGCGCCTTCCACGAACGTGAGTTGTTTGACTTTTGGGCCACTCAGTGGAGTCCACGGACACACATTATGAATATTGCCGTGTATTAAAATGGAAATTAAAGCCAAATTAGCACACGCTCCAAGTGGACGAAAATGCCCTTGACAGAGTGCCAGAGTGCTAGAGAATGAGGGGTGCTCCTGGGATATTATCTCCCACGATCTCCCTCTCTGTCCCTCACACACTTGACCGCCATCATTCGATTGGAATGATGACAACAGCAGATTGTTGGAATCAGTCATCCATCCCTCTAAATCTGACTATATGTCTATCTGTATCTCTTTATCTATCTGTATCTGTTTATAGTATCGTAATAACAGATAAAAAGGGCGGCCCAGAGAGAACACTTTCATAGCTTGAAGCACAATCTTCTCACAATCGATTGAGTATCTTTTTTTATGGACTTTCATAATGAAAACGTTTGGAAAACTTTACTCGCACACGCAACCATATAGTATATATAGAATGTACTACCACCGAATGAGAGTGAGAATGAGACAATCTCGCGCTGTTTTTCACGATATTTTTTGATGGCCTCTGTAAAATGTGTTGAAGTGACAGTTTTCCCTTTATTTTCTTTCGCTTATACCCTGTACCCCATAACAGGGTATACTGAAGATGCGAGCAGTTCAGCAGTTCAAACGAGGGGGAACGTTATGAGCCGCGTCTGCGCCGCGGCTCTACTTTATACCCGGTACTCAGTCAGTATATATGTATGTGAGCTTGTTGTAATTTATTACATGTTCGCAAAAGGAAAAAATTAAATTTTAGCCAAAAAAAAACAATTTAAGTCGAACCTTTTCGGAGATTTTGATCTATTAGATGTTTCCATATTGGTTAACATAAATTTTTTACATCTGCCATTTCTACATGTTTTTATCTACTTCCTACATATACATACACGGCTGTGTGCGAGAGAGAGAGGGAATCAGTCTGCGCTTGGGAGGCCACTGAAATTTCATTTGTTCCTTCTGACTATATTTATGATCCGATCTGATCCAAATTCAATACTCTGATAGATATAGTAATTTTCTATGATTCTGCGTTTTTGGTTTTCCCGTATCTTCAAAATTGTAGATTTTCATCTTTTGTGGGGGCGGAAGGGGGCGTGGCCAAATTTTAAAACAAACTCGTCTCGGTTTGATATCACAGGAGCTTGGATAGAAAGTTTGGTGGTTCTAGCTCTTATAGTCTCTGAGAACTAGGCGTCAAAAAATTCGATCAGGCATAGCGCCTACCCCTGTGTGTGAGAGAGAGCGAGAGGGAACGATGCATTTCGAAATTGTTTTCTTCATTGTGGCTATATTTATGAGTCGATCTGATCCAGATTCAACACTCTGATAGATATTGTCATTCTCTACGATTCTGCGTTTTTAGTTTTCTCGTATCTTTAAAATTGTGCATGCCACAGATTTTCGTCCTTGGAGTGGGCGGAAGGGGGCGGGGCGAAATTTTGAAATACACTTGTAACAGTGCGATAGGACAGGAGTCTGGATACAAAATAGTGTTCCTCTAGCTTTTATGGTCTTTGAGCTATAGGCGCTAATGAAGACGGACGGACGGACAGACGGACAGACGGACAGACGGACGGACAGACAGACATAGCTATATCGACTCGGCTATTGATGCTGATCAAGAATATATATACTTTATGGGGTCGGAAACGCTTCCTTCTGGGTGTTACACACATTAATTTTTTGCACAAATCTAATATACCCCTTTACTCTTCGAGTACCGGGTATAAAAATAGAAATACAAGCAGTGCCCTAAATGGAGAGAAAGCATAGCACCAACAGCGAAGATCGTCAGCAAGCAGTTTGCATCTGAAAGAAGTCATAGCAATGGGCTTCAAATTATTGAAATATTTCTGAAGAAAAAAGATCTTCAAACTAATATTGGTTAGTTCCTAGTCCCCATTGTCTTTTTAGCTGACAACAAATCATCGAAATCCATTGGGGTATCCCCAAAGTCGTAGCACGATACATTTTTGGCGGGCTTTTACAGTGTGCGAAGTAAATATAAAAACGCAAATACAATTTCACAGTCGTTTAGATTGTCACCTTGGAGCGTCGTGTGCTGGTAGCTGGTAGCTGTTAGCTGCATGCTGTTTTCTCGGCTCGTTGTGTGGCCTTTGGGCTGCTCGTAAAGCCGTGTGTAATGCCGTTAATACAAATTTTCAGCGTTTTACAAATTGCGCATACGACGACAACGACGACGTCGCGTGGCAGGTGCAGAAGGCGCCTCCCGGAGGTGCAGGAGAGGCAAGGATAAGCAGACGTTTTAGCTTTTGAAAATGAAATTTTCAACGTGTCAGCAACAGCAGACGTGGGCCCACAAGCACACACACACGCACACACACACATACATTCTGCTGTCAGTTGTCATATATCTTCCGGCGTTTATTGACAGACGTGCTGGGTGGGCGTGTGTGCGTGTGTGTGCGTGTGTCTGCGTGTGTGGTTCCCACTGCTTCATCCCACACTCCGATCTCTCTGGCTCTCTCTCTCTCTCTCTCTCTGGAGGATTGCTGCCCCCCACATTTGACTTTATCTCTCTCGTCGAGACATGTTTAATTAGAATTGTGGCTTATTGAAATTGTTATTTGTCGCTGGCTGCTCCTCCGAGAAGAGCATCGTCCCAGCACCCATCCGCCCCTTTGCGGCTTCACTTCCACAAAGAGCCACCCACAAGTAGTGCGGTTGTATTGCTTACCAAGCAGTGGTAAGCAGTGGTAAGTAGTGGAAAGCAGTGGTAAACGGTTCATTGGACGGAACCGGTCGACAACAACAAGTACTGACGCACGTCTTTACTTGCCAAGCAGTTCAAAATAATATTTGCTTGAATAATTGAATTTTATTTCAGTGCAAATTTGCAGCAATTCCAGTAAGCAGTTCAGGGAAGAAAACAATAGTGTAACAATAATAATACAGTTGCGATTCTATTACTTACCTGAAGCCACCACCCTCCGCCCCATGAAAGACCACCTCTCTATGAAATTCCGCTTGGAAACAATTCCCTTTCATCCCTTAACTCCACTCCACTTAGTGACCACCACCACTGCACGCTTTGCTTCCTCCAGAAGTGGATCCTGCCCCCATTAGTTGACCTCCTCCGCGTCATAATCTCTCCCTCCCACTAATTGTTATTGGCAGCTCTTTCGCCCTTAGCTTCGAAATGAAATGGCAAACTTCTGCGGTCCATTGGCACGCGCCAATGCCAATTAATGTCTGCGCTATTCCAGCAAGAGCTTTGATTCAGTTTTGTTTTTTGTTTTTTGTTTTTCGTTTTTTGTTTTTTTTCTATCGCTTTGTACTCTGTATTCATTCTCCGTGTCGACTCTCCTCGTGTCCGCCTCCTCGATTGCTTTCCGATGGGATGCTGAGCTGACAGAAGCAATTAGTGAATCAATTAAAAGTTTCATCTATTCATTGGTTTGGATTGGATTGGACTGGATAGGGTTGATCTAGGGGGAAACTAATTGAAATTTGCTGCAGTTTTTGCATCCATCAGCATCGACGACTGAGCACCAAAGTGAACAAATACAATAATAATCGTAATAAAAAAATAAAAAAATAATAATAATAATAAAAAACAACAAGCGACATCGCATCACATCACATCCTTTTAATCGTAATCGTAATCGTAATCGCAATCGTAACCGCAATCCATAAACGCGTTCAACATGTCGGTCGATTTGAGTGGTCAACAGGAGCCAACGATATCCGTGATAACAACAGTTCCCGTTGCCCAAAATGGTGGCGAAATGGATGCCCTGCTGCTTGGCAGGATTGGGGTGAGTAGTAGTGTAACAAGAGCATTGAATCGTTGCCCCCCACCACCACCACCACCATCACCACCCATCCTTCATTCAGCAAACAGAGAAAAACCAAAATACAAAAACAATAACCATTTCCACTCTATCGCCCGTCCACTCGCCCATCCTCCCATCCTCTCTGCTCGCCCTCTCGTTCACTCACTAAGTAGCAAAGTGCGTGATGAAAAATACTACACAAAATGCATCAAAACTTAGTTTGGAGCAACGAAATTTCCATACCCTTGCAGTTGTGGGATTATTAGCGGTATTACCAAAAAAAAAAATAGTTTAGTTGGAATAGTTTATTTTAGGTTTCATGCAAATATCTTTCTGTGAGATCGCAAATTTCTTATGTACTTCAAAATCATGTTGTTAGTTTATAGATCATATTTGAGATAACTCTCATAGATAATGAGATAGTTCATTAGCATAGCCATTAGACACCGAAAAGCATTTGCGAATTACTCTAATAGATGTTAAAAATAGTTTGAATACGTTGAAATATAATCTTATTGCTTATCTAGCAGATGCTAGGAATCGTAGGAAATTATTTAGATATCTTAAATAAAAATAGCTTTATTCTCGAAGAAATTGAAAGGACAGGAGACTAGCTCTCTTTGTGGCTGAACCCAGAAGTATTGAAGTACTGTCACAGAATCCTAGACTCAAGGTAATACCTATCTATCGCACGTAATACCCTCTGCAAGGGTATCGCCGAAGAAACGTTCACTTTCCATTGCCTTTTGCATTTTAGCTAGACAAATATTTGACTTGGCTTTCGTTCTATTCTATTTTTCTATTCCACCTACATACATATATTTCCTCTTCTACCATATATTTTTCTTCCGTTCCACACTTTAACTCGAGTGCTTTTCCGACTAGCGTTTTCCAAACAGCTTTAGCGGGCGTGACCAAACAAATTTCTGCTCGGCTCTTTTGCTCTTGTCTTACTTTTGTCATTAGCTGAAAAACGTAGTTGCAACCACCCCGATCATGGTCAATCTCTCTCTCTCATGACCGCAAAGTGCCGCACAGATATCTACTTCTAGTACTAGTACGATTAACTAACATTTAGCCTATAGGTTTAACTCCGAGTAACCCGTTAAGCTAAGCAAAAGCGTAAGTATTACACTCTTTCTCTCTTTCTATCTAGCTATCTATCTATCTATCTGCTTATCTGTCCATTTCTTTTATTTGAACACAAATATTTGTCAGGTATCTACTGTACATCTATTTTCATACATATCTATATCTATATCTATACGCATTTTTTGAAATGAAAGTTGAGGCGTGTGGCGTGTGGCAGTTGTGCTTTGACCAGCTTCGCTTACGCTTCACTTTCTCCTTTCACTGAATTTTTGATTTGACTAAATGGTGAATGGAATTCACGAGTACAAGTTCGAGTACGAGTTCGAGTACGAGTTCGAGTTCGAGTAGTGTGCTTAAATGGTTCTAAACATCCACAACATTGTCGATGAAAATGAGACGACGACCACCAACGATGAAGAGGTAAACGCACGCTTTTATTGAAATAATTTTTTAATTGACTTTTAGTTGGGTCAAGCTTTTCGGTTTCATTTTCATTTTTAAACTAGATCATTCGTTGAAGTGTACATTATATAAAAGTAAATCTCCCTCTTGTGGTATGAGAATTAGTTTTAGTTTGAAATGTTCTGTTTTCATACATGCCAAGTATTAGGTGGAGGAAATTCCTACAACAAGCAGATACATTTGTATCTTGGAGCTCTTTGAGAACAGATTCCACAAGGAAAATCTCATCGCATTTTAAGATTGAAGTTGGCAATTAATTTGAATTTTTTTACCGCTAATAGGCAGACTTAATTAATATAAATTGAATTAATATAAGTTATTATACAAAATCAAATATAGATAAAAAATCGTTTAAATTAAAGATTACATTTTTCATAAATAAACTAAAAAATATATAAAGCGGTTTAAAAAAAGAATATTTCATAAAATAAAAAAACGGCACATAAATACACAAATAAAATATAATGCAACAAATAACAGTTTTTTAAATTATAAAAATATAATTAGTAAAAAAATTATAGCAATAAATCTTATACATATAAGAAAAAATATAAAAAAGTAAAGTAAAGAAAAGTAAAGTAAAATCTGCTTAGAAATTTTAAACCTATACAATTGAATTGATTAAGAAAGAGTTTCGGATATATGTAGTATTTTATAAACCTATTGGTTTATAATCTAATGCCTAATGTTCTTCGAACCCCCTCTAAGCTCTCTATCCGTCTTTGGATTTCCCCAATTTTGAGAGGACAATAACGGAAAGAGTTTTCCCCCTTGTTTTCTGGGTATGCAACTGCAACTTTGCTCCAACTTTGGGCTCAAATGTTAATTACGAGGCAAGCTAGTGTTCCTGCTGCCACTCGAGCTGTTATCTTTTGCCCCTGCCACTTGCACACAGTTTCCATTCTAGTTGCAAGCATCGAGAGATTGGGGGCAGCGAAAGCGAAAGGGAGAGGTCAAATGAATTGCAGCAGAGAACGAATGTACAAACAATAAGTAGGAAAAGATTTTCATTATGCTGCTTTTTTTGTTCTAATTAAGAATTCAATCAAATTAAAAAAAAGCTCTTTTTGCAGGGCTTCCTCTCTCCCTCTCTCCCTCTTGCCATTCCACTACCTCCATCTTTTTATGTGAATTTTCTAGGTTTCCTATCCGACATTTTACTTAATTCCATGAGCCAATAAAATCTGCACATAAATTTCAGTGCGGTGGGGGGGATTAGAAGCATTTTCCCATTTCCCGTTGCTTTTAGTTTTCCCAGTGGCTTTGCTAGTGGGTTTCCCCCATTACACTGCGGTAATATGATATTTTTTTTTTATTATATCTACGGTTTTCATCGCCGTTGTGTGGTTGATGTGTCTGTGGCTTCTATGGCACAGAGTTTGATGTGTGTGGCAACATGCTCATTAAACGTCCAAATCCGACCATTTTCTTATGTGCCATAAAAGTGCTAGAGACTGAGTGGAGAGTGGAAAGTGGAAAGTGAAAAAGATATAAGAATGCATCCTGCATTCTAGCCATTCTAGCATTTGGCAGCTGTCTTCCGTTAACGTCCTCCACTCCTAAGCCCCCACATCTTCCCACCAAAGCCGCTCTCATGGCCCCACTCTCTGGCAGCTGGAACTGAATGATCTGTCATGTTGTCAGATCTGTGGGGGGCGTCTCTTAATAATGAAAGTACGTGAAGAAATAAGAGTGAAGTAAGAAATATGAGTATGGACAAATATGGACATTGAAAGATACATGTACATGATGGTAGTAGAAACTGTAAAATAGGTTCCAAAATAATACATTTACCGCTCATAGAAGCTAATAAAATAATAATTCCCTCGAATAAAAGCCCATTTATCGAACAAACTATACAAAAATCCTCCAGTTTTATTGTTTTCTCCGAGAGTCTGTGCTCTCAAGTCTCATCCACATGCAGTGACCCACCCACCGCCAGCCTCCACGCTCCACTTCTAGACCTCTCTTTCTCTCTCTCTCCCCACCCACCCACACACACAAAACTTTTCCTAAAGCGAGCAAATGGGAAAATATTAAAAGAAAAATATCCTTGGAAAAACGATTTTGCTCATGTGTGTGTGTGTCGTTAAAGGAAATGGAAAATATGTAATCTTGAGCATCGACAGGCGCACACATTTTCCACTTTTCCAACCACACGCAAACTTGTTATAGAAATGTTTTACAAGAATCGGCAAACAATTTTAATCGAAGCGCAATGATTTCTGATTTTCTTCTTGCGGCAGATTGCAATTTCCCAAATTGATTTGTAATGCAGAGAGAAGCAAGAAGGTCAGAGATACATATACATATGCAGTTACAGATACAGATACGTGAGGGAGAAATGCGATGAGGCCGAAATGTTTGGGCCATCAGGCATTTTTGGCAGACAGATAGACGGATGATAAACAGGATGCCACCGCAACCGCCACACGCAGCACAGTGCAGTGCAACATTTTGATGATGATGAAGTAGGAGCTTGTCCTGGATTCAAGTTGAACGATGATGAATGCATCTGATGGGCGGTGAAATATTTGTTACAACAGACAGACAGACAGACAGACAGACGCACAGCAGGGGAGCGGGTGTCAGCGTTAATCGAATCAAATGCAGTGCACGTTGTGTCTACAGGTAGAGTGGAAAAAGCCATTGTGTCATCCACAGACAATGCATCAAACGAACTGTGCGGCGCGGTGCGGCGCGGCGGGGCGGGGCGCGGCACAGTGGCCATTGAAATCCAATCTAATCGTAAACCGAACAAATATCTCACAATATTTATATTTATCTTAAAAGTTTCTTGCTTATAAATAACATCAGAATTCAGTTATATATTGTGGAAAAAGATGCAAAATGTATATTTATTTTAAAGACTTCTGATGATAAACCGCATCAGAACTCATGTATATCTTTTGGAAAAAGATGAAAACTAACCCTATGAAAATATAATACATTTTGATGATTTTTGATAAGTTTTTCCAGTGTTCCACCTGTGTACAGCTGGGAATACTTGTAATTTCCACAAGTCCTTCAAGTGGCCATTAAATATAAATAAACATACATCTTCCCTCTGGGGGATATTTCTAGAAAATTTGAATATTTCGCTATCTGAAAGCCATCAACTTTGCCTTAAAGATATTCTGTGGATCAGTGTCGATCCAAAATGGTTCTTAAAAGTTCAATGCCACTATTCCACTGACATATGATCCACTTGGGGTTGATCCATTTATGTTCCAGTTAAATTCCACTTAGATGCACCTAGGCTCCACTTAGATTCCATATATTATATGTACCATTTAGGTTCCTTATGGCCTCCACTCAAGTTCCGCTTACGGATACTTATCTTCCACAATCCACTCATTCTCCCAGTGGACTACTATTCATAAATCCATAAATTCTACGGTTTTCACATGTGTTGTGTTCCACTGTGCCACTGTTCCACCGTTCCACTCATTCTCCCAAGTGGCCATAACATGCTACGCCCTGCCGGGCCCTTCCGAGCCCTCTCCTGTGCTCTGTGGGGAGGAAGGCAGCCAGGCAGCCAGGCACGTGTTCGTGGTCGTGGTCTCGGGGCCTGCCATGGCGTAACCATACCGGTTACCAGGAGAGAGGGGCCTGACATGCTTGATTGAGTTTAGAATCAGATTTGTAGTGTGCCTCCCTTCCGCTCTCTTCCCCCAGCCACCGGCCAGCCACTGCCTACCTCTGGTACCTCGTTCCTCCCAGCCCCAGCCCCAGTCCCTCCATAGTGATGGCTTCAAAGACCGGCGCTCGCATCGCAAATTGAAATAAAAACGAAACGTGACATTCGCTTTGGTTGGCAACAGGCTGTACGAATTGTAGGGAGGGAGAACAATCAAATAAAGTTTGTTGTCCTTCACCCTTTCGAACGGGGTGTAGCCGTGGGTGGGGCTGGCTATAGGTGGGGCTTACGATGAGGGGCTGGGTCTTCTCGCCACGAAACGCATATTTTATTGCCAGAATCAATAGATGTCAGCATTTAACTGTTGCCAAAGTGGGACAGATGCACCCTACCGTATGGCATACATATGTATCTTCCACGGTATCTAACTCCCTATCATTTTCCCGTTGTTGTGCCCCTCTGGTGCGCTATAATTTCCCCCTATCATCTCTAACCGCCTTCGACCTTCTTTTATTCGATTTTCTCATTTGTTTTCCTTGGGTATGTGTGACTTTTGATGCTCAGGTAAGTCTTAGATGTAGTAATTTTCCATCGTTTATGTGGTTTTTTTTATTATTCTAGAATACCAGCTTATAGCCCCGTCACTCTCTTTTTCAATACATATCTATGTGTCTTAGCCTCCTCTCGCATGCCACACACACACATACACACACACACGAACACAAACATGAAGACACACACACACACATTGTGACACAAGCCCCATTTCATATATCATAAAAGAAAAGCAAAAGAAATCTCATCACAAATTTAATGTGCAATCATTTGATAAATATATAAAGAATTTTCTTTTTTTCTCTCTTCTATTCCCTCCGCCCGCACATACACCCACACAACACACACACACACTTACACCCGAACAAAATATATATGTATATGTATGTATATATGTATGTGTATATGTGTCACAAACCACCCCCTACCCCCCAAAAAAAAACACAAAATATTTTGAAAAAAAATAAAATAAATACATAATTAAACAATGAATCAATAAATGAGCAGCATTCGGTAAGTATAATTTATATTTGTATTCCATTGAAAATATTGTATAAATTAATTATAAAAAGTTGGGGACTTCTGGCAGAGTTCTTTCTGGTAAGAAGAGCGCTCTACCCAAAGGAAAACTACATATGTATGTATAAAGGAATATTGTGTGTGTGTGTGGATCCTTAAAGTATGCAACGAAAAGCGTGCTGCTCCAGCATTAATGCTGTAATGCTGTAATAATACCGATTATATGTAATAATCTACCGATCGCAATGTGTTTCGGCAATCCATCAGATATAAGCAATCTGTATGACTCTGAAATTGATGCCTTGATGGGTTATTGGGGAAAATGACATTAAAGAAATACTTGGAAAGATGAAAAAGCTCAAGAGAAAAGTGATAAATTGTAGAAAGAAATGAAGGGATAATATTGAAAAAAATTCGAAGAAAAATTCCAAGAAATGCCTACATGAAGAAACATTAAAAGGATCCTCCATTTCCAGCGATTCTATAGGTCTGTTCCCATTTCTTAGCTTGTTCAAAGAACTCAAACAAAATTCCAGGAAATCCGTTTCATACAAAATTCATGCGAATTTTTCTCTCTTTTATTCATAAGAAATTTCCAAGAATTGTCCTTGATTGCGGGAAAAACTCGTACGAGTTACAGTGTTCTGTTGGAAACCAATTTGACAAAATAAATCTATAGGAATTATAGATGGATTTTCCGTTCAGTTTCGTTCATTGACAGATTGCAAATAATTTTCTGCGAATCGTTTTACCACTTCCGCAAGCTAGACAGATCGAATAACATTATCCTTTGCCTGTCACAAGATAAATCTTATATTCATTTTGTATTCCGTAATTGTTGGCAATTATCCAACAAGTAGGGGAGGGGGGGGGGGGATTCAAAAGTATGAAAAATCTCTTCTCTTCTCTTCCGTAATGAAATCAATTTGGAAAACGGGGAAAACAGAAGCGGAAAAACTTGATAATTTCCATCTGTGGAAAGTGCGGCAAGTCCCTCCTTGCTTTTTCCATCTCTCCTTCTCTATTTCTTTCCTTGTCCTGATTAATGCGCCAGTGGCAGCTTCATGAATTTATGAAGTTCAAATGGGGAAAGGGACTTCTCGCTGCCTGCCCCCATGCCCCATTCCCTATGCCGCATGCCACAGCACCCACTCTCTCTCTCTCTCTCGCTCTCTCGCTCTCCTTCCTCTATCTTTGTTATACTCGCTGACTGGCTAATGGACAGCCGTTGGCGCTGGACTGAAGGCCATCCCATGGAGTCGAGGGACTGGATACCCTTGAAAATGTGCGGTTTATATGAACCAGAATGGATATAGTCATCAAAATTGGATGAAGGCCAGGTGTTCAAAGAGCCAAACGACAAATTATTGATTATATATGGTTCCAATCTGAAAGGAGCCGATAGAGGCATAGATGCCCATCTCTGGGACTCTGAAAATTATGTGTTTGACATCATACCCTTCCATCTTCTATCTGTACAGGATATCTTTCACATGAGACTGAAAGCGAAAGCGACTTCTGTGGTTGCCTAGGACTTCCAGTCGACTGACTCTCCTCTCGAGCCTCCTGTCTAACGATGCCATTATATTGTCATGAATATGATTATGTCTCCACTGCTCCTCTCCTCTCCTCTCCCTCCGCCCCGTTCTCTTTTCCACCCTCTTTCCTTCCACTCTTGGCTCCTCTGGGGGAGCGGGGTGGGGGGGTGGCAAAGGTAGCTGTGGAGTAAGCGTCATATTTCATTGGCAAAAGCAAAAGTTTTCCCTTAAATAAATAGCACAAAATGCCCTTAAAAAAATATGCAAGAATTTCGCTGCTCTCCCTTTCGCACACTCTTTAGTCATCTCTCCATCGCCATCTCCATCTCGCTTTCTCCTTTTGTTTTCTTTGCTCTAGTGTCGTCTCCACGTCGTCCCTTTCTCCTCGTTGGGCTGTGCAATTTATGTGCGGGGCGCGTGTGAAGAATTTGTAGCCTCGCGTTTAATTGCTCAACGGAGGAGGCCACTGCCACTGCCCCTGCCACTGCCCCTTCTCTGAGTCGTCTCTCAGTGGCTTCGCCATCTCCTCTGTTCCCCCGCTCTCTTCTCTCAGTGCTCCTCTGCTCTTCCTTCCCTTCCAGAGGACTTCTTGTGTGCCAAAGTGTTGTATGCCATAATTAAAGCCGACTTAGCCAGACAGCGCGCGAGAAGCATCTGTTTTCGGTCTGACAAAAGTTCAAGTTCAGAGCAGCAGCAGCAGCAGCAGCAGTAGCCACCCTCCTAGACCCAGCCGCCCCAATCCCCAGCAACCCCTAAAGTACCTTTTTCTGACCTTGCAGGAGACACGAGTGCAGCAAAGTGCAGCAGGAGGCAGCAGGAGGGGCATCTCCACAGCCTTTTTCCACCTTTCGTTCATTCATAATTTAGCTGCGGGGGAGAGGAAAATGGTCGGGCAAGAGGCAGAGCCTGGCATTTGAAGCTGCGGTTTCCAGATGCCACGCATCAAGTATACGCGCCATGTGCCGCTTAAGGAAAATTAAAGGAATGCTCGTAAAAGCAAAAGTCCAGCCAAAAAACGAGGGCGACAAAGCAATAAAGCAATCATCTGGCCGAACAAAAGGCTAAGAGACAAAGAGATTTTGCCTTTAATCAGCAGAAATAAATCACAAGGCAATCCAAAGGACAAAACCACGACAGGAAGGAGAGTCCTTTCTGAGGGAAGCAGAAGAGTGGCAGAGAGCCGGCAGAGTGCGAGAAATGAGTGAGAGAAGTGATAATTTGAGAAAAGTGCAGGCCCATAAACATTTTAACTACATTTCAGGAAATAATTGCTGCCCAAAGGACATCAAATGCACACACAGGACACACCCAGGCGTCTGGGTGAACTGAGATCTGAATCGATTTGGGTTTTGTTTGAAAATTGAAGGCTTTGAGGCACATTCGAGTTTCGAAAGCCACAGACCCAAATGAAGGTGGAGGAGGCCCCAAAAGCGAACGAAAACCGAATTACCAGAACTCTCAGACGGAACGGAACGGAACGAAACGGAACGAAAAGGAGGGGAATGCGAATCAAACTGCAGGCCAATATGACTGCCATTCGGGCAGAAGTTTTCCATCAATTTTCCCTGTTTTCCAGCTATGATTTGATTTCGTTTCGACCACAAAACTGCAAAGGGAGGAGTGCTTTCGGCCGGAAAGTGCCGCACAGAAGTCGCAAAGTGTGCAATGGCTGCTGAGGGAGCAACGAAAATTGACTCGAAAATTGAATCGCTTTAATGCAGGTACCCCAGCCCCTGAAACAAAGCTGGCGAGGGACCGAATCTTAATTTTTCGACGTAATTTCCGTAACATTCCTCAGCGCCAGACATTGGGATGTTCGAAAATCATAAATATTTGGGCTACATTTGATGCTCCTGCAAGACTGAAACAGTCTGAAAGTATTCAGAAACTTTTTAAGGGAATTAAAGACCTGCTTTTTGCTTTATTGAAAGTCTCGTGCCTCGAGTCGGATAACGTTTCCTTCTAGGATTACATTTCATGAACTAAACTCGTAGCAAAAGGGTAGCAAAAGGGTAGCAAAAGAAACTGAATGAATTTATTTGAAAACAGAAAATATTTAAACAGAAAATGAACAAAGTATTCTGGGGAGTAAGACTGTAAGTCTGATAGATCTGATCCCCCATCTTCCCTTATGGCTAGGCGGGCTTCTGGTCGGCCTCTGCGGATAATGAAGACTTCTCTTGATGTTTGCCCAGCTGCAGGCTGGTGGGGCGCAAGTCCGACTCCTCGTCAGCATCAGGGTCCATGTCAGTGCCATAGTCGATATCCGGTTCGGATGATTCATCGTCCTCTTCGTTCAAGGGTTCAATGAGGTCGTATTTCTGTTGTGGCGGATCCATATCGGGGATCTTTTCGGGGACTTCTTTTGGTTCGTCTTGGCACTCGTCTTCTTGCAGATCCTTTTTCCATTCATCTTTCTGCTGGTCCTCCTTTCTTTCCCGTTCACACTCGTCTGTTGAGTAATCGACGCCATCTGGTTGCTGATCCCCGCACTCATCGTTCTGCAGGTCATCGGGATTCCCCACCCCCAGATGCCCCTGCAACTGCGCTGCCAAGTCATTGAGATCGTCTTCCATGGCCCTGAAGCTTTTGTGTAGGCTCCTTATCAGGCAGGATACCCTATCCGCCAAAGTCCCATCCTGCCGCTCCGCCTCCGCCTCCTCCTCCTCCTCTTGCTCCCCGTCGTTGTTGTCCTCGCACCCATCATCATTGTCACCACTCTCATCGTCTGCTGCCGCATCTTCATACTCGTCATCGTCCTCGTCCTTGACAAGGGGCTTCTCCTTCTCCGCGGAGGATCCGATGGGATCTGCACACAATTGAAACTTCATTATGGCGTCATTGGTCTCCTTTAGGGTTTTCTGATCAGCCCCCAATCGGGGTCGGAGGTTCAGCTGTCCATAAAGATCGATCAAGGATTTGGTCATTAAATTACTCGACGTCGCCCGCTGCCATCGTGCCACAGAATGGGGCAGCAGAAGCCAGAGGTAAACAAGCAGCAGTGTTTTCAAGTTCATTTTCGGTTATACAAAAGATTCAGACTCAGATACAGATTCTCTGATTCTGATTCGGATTCATAGTTGAAAAACATAGCAAAGCAGCTTTAAAGATTTCTCTTTCTCGCTCTCTCCCTCTCTCTCTCTCGAAGCGCCTTCGCCAGAGTGGGGGAGGATGTCGGATGTCCATCCCTCCCACTGCTGCTTTCACCCGCGGTCTGTCACCAGCTTGCATTTCCCCAGCGGTTGCTACTGCCTGCTGCTGACGTCAAGGATACGACACTGAAATGTTCACTTATTGCGGTTTTTCTGCCCCGTATTTATAGAGCATGAGAGGAGTATGCTGGGCAATGGGAACGGTCTGCACGGTCTGAACGGTCTGAATGATCAATTTGTTGTTGCTTCAGGATTGTGCGAGTTTTCAGCGGCATTCTATAAGCCATCAAGTGCTGTATAGCGTGCTGTGGAGCATCACGCATCAGGCATCAATTCTGAAGACTCCAACATCAGGAAGGATCAATCCACCATCAAGTGCCTACTCCAAGTGGCTACTCCAAGTCGAAGCTTGTTGCGGGCGGATCTGTGGATGGTAAAGCATAGCCGGCCGAGAGGCACTGCTGCTTGAAGCGCGATACAGCAGAGATTAAAGATAGATCCAAGGGATCGGTACTTTGAGACTCGAACAAGAACTTTCACTACTCAACTGTTTTCTCTATTTTTGAGAGTGTATCCTCCAGATATTGAATGTACCTTCCAGAGAGAGAGATAGAGAGAGAGATAGAGGGTATCTCCCAGTCGAAGTCCACTTGCCATAGCTCTTCCTTACTTCAGCTTGTGCCACCTTTCTTTTTTTTTGCTGTTGCTGTTGCTGTTGCTGTTTGTTTACAACCTGCGCAACGATTGCCCCAAAGGTGCGGCAGGAGTGCTGGAAGGATATGCGGCTGCTGCAGGATGGGCTGTGGCATCGGAGTGGGGGGGATTGTGGAATGTGGCATGGCCGATGCCCCGCTCCCATGCCTCTTTTGGGGAGGGGGGCGTTGGCGTTGGCGGTGGCGTCTAACGAATTCATCAGCGACGCACCAGCACAAAAGATGAAGAAAAATGGCGCAAACTAAGGCCAAAAGATGCCCACAAGCCAAACACCTACGCAAGCGGAAGGCTCTCCTCTCCTCTCCCCTTATTTCTGCTTTCTCCTTTCTCCATCTGCGGAAGGAAGCCAGCAGAAGGATGTTGCCAAGGGTATGGAAATAGAAATGCGGCAGACAAGTGCCCGCCCGCACGATGATGATGACGATGATGATGATGTTGTTGATGGTGGAGAAGGTGGAACTGCGACTGCAATTGCGACTGAATCTCATGGCAAATGCATTTCATGTGTCGCAAGACTGTTTTCCATGCCATAAGATGCCCCGTCACCGTCACCGTCGCCATCGCTCCTGTCTCTTGACAGGAATAGAACAAGGATAGAAAATGTGTCCCCATGGATGGGAGTTGATCTAATTCCGCCCCCATAATTGCCAGCCAGTGTTCGTTCTCTCCGTTCCCTCTGTTCTCTCTCTGCTACTACTAATACTAGTATGTGCAATTAATGCGGCTGCATTTTCCCGACGTTGCCATGGAGGGAAAGCACTTTCGCAGAGGAAGAAAATGCAGGCTTAGTGACATGGAAACATGAACAACTTCATTCCCCTAGCACACAACGAGGGGGGAAACAGATAGTTATACTTCTGGAAGTGTACTTAAAGTACGTAATATTTGTATATGTGGGTCTCTCCGAGGATGGTCTTGCGATCCGTTGGATGTTTCGTATAATTCATTGCGACTACTTGAAGCACAGCTCGGGGAATATTTTCAAAGAAATCCAATCCATTTGATATGTACATGAGCATGAATGCGTGAATGCATGAATGCATTCAAAACAAAATGAAAAATGAATAAAATTGAATTCAAGTGGGGGCACGAATGTGAGTCCGACTTTCTGTGCGAATCGAATTGAGATTCAATTCCATTCGAATATAGCGTAATTAGTGTAAAGTGGTCGAAAAATCATCTTCGAGGGGACGTTCCCAATGGAAATTGCATTCCTTGCGTTTCAAAAGACCATCCATCGGTGTCCTTTGTAAAGCTTTTAAATTTTTAAGCACAGATGTTTTGAAAGCTCTCGAAAAGTTTTGTGAAAGTATCAAAAAGCTCCAACGAAACGCTAAAGAGTACCGGAAGTTGTTCAAAAGCTTTCGCGAGCTTAGTATCCAAACAAACCCGTTTGTAAAGCTTTTACCAGCTTTCGATTTCACGAAAGCTTACCCATAAATCATTTCGATTCAAACGAAGCAGGGGACAGGGGGCAGGAAACAGGGACAGGGGCAGGACCCCAATACCAGAACCGCTTTCCACTGCATCTCGAAAATGGGACATGATAGGACATGAAAGTTATGGCCCTTAGTGGCTTTGGCCTGTTGCTGAGTTTTCACTTTTCACAGTTTGAGTTTTCCCCATTTTCCGAAAAAAAACTCAAACTTTTTCGCAACTTTTGCGAACATCATTTGTGCGAATCTCTCAATTGACTTTTGAAAATAAAAAAATAAAAAAATAAAAAACAAACAGTGGAAAAGCAGTCGGAAAGCAGTGAAAATTGCTTATCAGGCATTAAATCAAAGGGAAAACTACAAAAATAGCGTGCAAGGGTGGGGCGTAGGCCGGGGGGGGTGGGGCAGGGAGGTTAACGGGAGGGGAACGAAAATGGAGAGTAAAGGCAAAAATTACTTTGTATGCAGCGGCCTTTTGGCAATGACTTTTCTCATTCATCTCGTGTCGTGGTATGGCGGCGGCTCTCCATTCATTTTCCCCAGAAGATTTTTCATCTGAAAACAAGTGGGAAGAGGGAGGGGGGGGGGGGGAGAAAGGTTGTGGCAAAAATGGGGTCTTTAGGGGGTGGCACTTACAATGAAATATGCTAAATGGTCGCGGATTCAAAGGCAAACAGAAGGTTGACTTTGTAGCGGAAGAAGAAACAGAAGGAGGCAGAGGGAGGCAGAAGGAGGAGGAGGGAGAAGCAGCCTTGATCAACTGCTTTGGTTAACCCTTAGACCCTTAAACATCTCATTCCCCCAGGGACGTCCTGCGTCCCCTCCCACCCCTTGCACGATTGTACGACCAGGTGCCTTGGCTTTGGACTTGGACATTATTCATATCTCCCCCTCCAGCGGCAGAAACCCCAAAAACCAGCCCCATGGCACACAAATGATGGCACGTACCAGACGTGCCCATCATTGGGGCATGGCCAGGGCATGGCAAAGGGTTCGACTTGCCCATACCTATTGGGGATTGAATTTTGGCAATTGCTTGAGTAAATTAGTCATTCATTTACATTTTTCATCCAGTGGAAAGATTCAAAATGCGTAATACCCAGCGAAATACCCAATAAAAAATACATAAATGTAAATTTTGTAGAGTTTATTAAACTGTGAAAAAAAAACAAATAACAAAACAAATTAATATTAATAATTAAATGGGAAAATAAGAGTTTATTGATACTCAAGAAACTATTCAAATATATGTACAAATATGTATGTATATATGTAAGTAAATGCATACATATGAAAGCATATATATCTGCATATGTGTATGTATACCCTGTAGATCGTACAGATTTCGCACAGATTTATTTTCAATGTTATTGCATCTGTCTTTGACCTCTCTCTCGCTCTGCTCTGGAAAAACTTGAGGAAATCAGCAAAGGCAAAGGGCGAAAGGCAAAAGGGGAAAGCTGAGAAAACTAAGAAAACTGAGAAAAGTGAAAACTGACGCTCATTAGGCACGTTCCACACACTCGAGTTCATCGCGAGGGTTTTCCCCGACTTTTGTTTTGCTCGCCGCTTTCCGCGTGCTGCCACGTGATGGACGGACAGTGTGGAAAGCTTGCGTGCCACAGGCAGACGGATGGCCCCACAAAAAGCTCTGCCATGCGGATGTTTTGAAAGCTCCCCCAAGCGGCAGCCGCATGCTGTGGATACTCCGCCTCTCCTAACTGTCCGGCTGGCAGCTGGCGGCGTGGCATGTGCGTCGTCGTCGTCGTTGTCGTTTTGGGGCACGTTCAGTTACGCTCCCAACGCCAGCTGCTGCAGTCGCAACCGAGACGCACCGCACGGAACAGACGCGAGCGAGCGCGTTGTGTCGTTATCCCTCGTTGGTCCTTTGTCGTCGTCCTTTGCTCTCTCGTTCTTTTTTGTCGTCGCGCGGCCGCGCGTCTCTCGGCGATCGTTACCCGTTTTTCAAATTCCCCCAAAATTCCACGTTTTCGCGCCACAAAAGTGGCAAAAAATATAGATAATATACATATATTCAAAAATAAATACGAACCTCCTGCCACACCCCTTTCTGTCCACGCTCTCTATTTCGCCTGCGGATGGTCCTTGTTTTTTGTGTGTGTTTTCTGGTGATATTGCAGTGCTTTCTGTGCGAAATAATTGTGGAAATTGCCTAATTGACAAAGAAATACAGGAGGAAGAGCTGCCACAAAGTAATCCAATGAAAAAGTGCCTATAAAAAGTGGGTGAATAAATCAGATTTGTGGGCGGGAAACAGATTGCAATTAAAGAGAATATTTTCAGGATATTCCGAAACGGGAAAATGTTCCTGATTTATGTATGTTTCAATAAAAGTTCGTTGAAAAGAAGAAAAGGCTGATTGAGAATCGTCTCTCTCTCTCTCTCTCTCTCTCTTTCTCTTATGGTTAGCCACACTGAGGACGAGAGAGAGAGAATGTGCAAGTCTTATCCTGATTTGTACCACTGTTAATTTGCTGCCGCGATAAAAAGTTGGAGCAATCCAGACCCTAGGATACGTCCAGTTGTTGTTGCTTTTGCTGCTGTCTGCTGTCTGCTGTAATCACGGCTTGGCATTGTCTTTTTTCTGGGATTAGGTCCAGGCTACAGCCTGTTGCCCCATGGCCCCCGCCACCGGCCCCTTGTGACCGATGGAAGATTGCCTGATACACAAATTGTTGAAGGAATTCCGGAGGAATCTTTGATTTCGAGGCCTCGAGGCACTGCAATGTATGCTACACTTTTTTTTCTTTTGATTTCCTTTTTCCTGAATGGCTGATTTCTTACCTTATTTGTTCTGGAATTGGTTTTGGTTTCGCTTTTCTGGCATTCCCTTGGAAATCCGTTCGGGGGGTGGCTTTGTCTTTGTCGTTTGCGTTTGCCTTTGGCTAATATTTGCATGGAAAATAGCAGAAACCCCAAATAGAGACACATGGAATGTGTTGCAATGGAGTCCCCTTTTGCGGTAGAGTGTGGGGGGGGGGGGGGTGGAGGGGTCTTTTGGTCGTGGTAATTAGCCAACAGTCAGAGGCGTTAATTAAATCACGTAGCAAATGCATAAAAACAAAGCGATTCGCATTTTTCCATCTCTATCTCCATCTTTGGGCCTCGTATCTTTCCATCTCTAGCCATTCCTTCGTTCATTTTTGGGCTCAAAGCTAACTTTTAGCAAAATTAATAGCCCAAAAGAAACACAACGAGCAACAATTAGGCGGCAGAAGGGCCACACACATGTAGAACCTTTCATCTCAACCCCCCGCACCCCCCAAAACTCCCCATCAAAGGCTTAAGGATTCCAAATAAATTGCCTTCATCATCTTTCACTTTCACTTTCACTTCTTGCGGCCTTCTGTTGCTGCTCTCAACTTGCCGTATTTTTTTTTTCTTGCCATCTTTAAAAGTGTTTTCTGTGGGAAAAACATTTCCATGCATGACACAGACACAAACACACACACACACACGCACCTAGTCGATGGAAGAAGTTTATTAAAATGTCCCTGTCTTCAAAGTGGACTCAGAGCGAATGCCTGCCATACGGCTTGATCCTGTTCCCTGTCGGAATACAGCACAATACTCGTTCCTGGTTATTGAATTATCCTTCGTTCGTTCGCTCGTTTCGGGCAAAAGAAACTTTCGCCTCTGGAGCACTGAGGGAAAGTTTTTGTCGCCTAACTTACCTTTAACTTTCTTTACTTTCTTTAATAATCACAATGACACTTTGGCATGGTGGCGGGATTGGCGTGGCGTGGCGGGATTTTCGTTTGTAAGAAAGTTTTTGTGGAAATCCTTTGCTCAAGTATAGCCACTCTTTGACACTATTTTTGGAGGATACTTTAAGCGTTTCACATGTGGATTATGTCTCTCTAATATGCAACTGAAGGACATTCTGATGTTAAACGAGGGACATGTGCCTGTGAATCTGAGTCCCCCTTTCAGTGGGAGCCCTTTCATAATATTTCCTTAACCATTTTATACCCGATACAAACTGATAGTCCGACAATCGACTTAAGGTTGTTCTGGGTATGCTCTGCATTTGAGTATTTTCAAACATGTTCTGCAGAAATGTCGGAACCATTTAATGTCCTCAAGACTTGTTGTAGTACCATTCCATTTATCCTTAATGTACAGCCATTTTACGTACATTTCCAGGCCTTTCACTACAATTTTAGCCTAGAAAGCAAGAAATCTCTGCCTTTCTTGTTCAATAAATGAATTTGGTCGGTCGTACGCTTTTTCTTCTGTTTGCCGCCCCAAAGTGATTGAGGATCCGATTACGGTACAGCTCGATCTGCGAGTGGATTCGTATCTTAATTGGTCTTACTTAATTACAGAATAATCCACTTTGAATCGTTTCGATGAAGGACCTTTGTATCATTTTCAACTGTTTCCAAATTGTATCCTGTCGGACATCTCTCTGGCCCGTTGCCGTACCACTCCATTCGTTATTCCAGCATCCCTCCCGCACACACACACACACACACACACACATGCACAGAACAGTCCACAAAAGCCGATGACAAGTCATGCGATATGTTGGCTTCCAAGGACTTCCAAGTGCCCGTATATAGTTACATTAACCGCACACGAATGTCCTCGAATGTCCTGTCCCTCTTGTTGCTGCTGCTGTTTCTGTTTGTTGCTGTTTGCGTGGCTTATTTAAGTTTCAACTTCAATTTCTGTTGCTGTCGCCATTGTCTCCTCCTCCTCACCCTCCTCCTCCTCCACCCCCGCCTCCTTCTCCTCCTTCACGACGATAGACATTGTATTAAAAGCGGGAAGACGTGCTCAAGTATCTCTCATTTGCAGTGGAAGCGACTGACACTCTTGGTTAGTTTTTCGGTATCATTAGCATCGAAAGGAAAGTGAAGGGAAGGGAAAGCGGGCAAGCGGGCAAGCGGGGCGACAACTTAACCAAAACTGCAGCTGAAAAGGAGGCATGAATTTCGGGGCGTGCCCGAGTGGTGCACAGCTAGCGGGAAAGGCGAGAGAAGCGGGAAAAGCAACAGCCCACATATAGGACATAGATCAATAGCGATTCCTAAAAAATAATGCCATAAATCTTTCAACGAATACTTTAACGAAACCACCGCGTATCCCGAAGTGCGAAACGAACTCAAATTACACATAAATTTCAATTGAAAGTCCGAACGGAGACCAAAGGTGTCGTCCTGGGGACAAGGATTTATTGCCAAGACCCAAGTGCAAATCCCACGGCAATAATAATTAAGGCAGACGGCAGACAGCAGACAATTGATATAAAAATACAAATCACATAGATACAGATACATCTTATTGAGATACAGATACACATACAAAGAGAGCGAACGCCATGAATGCCGCACAGAGCGGCGGCCACACGGGCGGCGGTGGCGGCTCCATGGGCAAGAAGGGATCACAAATGGAGGTAATTATATTACATTTTCTATCCTATTTCTCTGCCTTTAAGTGCACATCCTCGAAGTTGTGTTTTCACTTTGGAATTTCCCTTTTTATACCCGGTACTCGAAGAGCAAAGGGGTATATTAGATTTGTTGAACAAATTGATGTGTGTAACACCCAGAAGGAAGCGTCTCCGACCCCATAAAGTATATATATTCTTGATCAGCATCAATAGCCGAGTCGATATAGCTATGTCTGTCTGTCCGTCCGTATGTATATGTATATATGTATATGTAGGAAGTAGATAAAGACATGTAGAAAAGGCAAATGTAAAAAATGTATGTAAACAAATATGGAAACATCTAATAGATCAAAATCTCCGAAAAGGTTCGACTTAATTCCTTTTTTCTTTTTTGGCTAAAATGAAATTCGTCCCTTTTGTGAACATGTAATAAATTCCAACAAGCTCACATACATATATACTGACTGAGTACCGGGTATAAAGTAGAGCCGCGGCGTAGACGCGGCTCACAACGTTCCCCCTCGTTTAATTTTTTTATTGTCTTTTTTGTGTTACGTCCGTTTTCTTTTGTACTTTTGGGTCTCCAATGCGGAGGATTGACCTCTGGGTGTGCGGTGTGCTGTGGTGTGTCGCCATTTGTAATGAGCGTAAATTGAATTTTCTACTTCGGATGATGCTGATGGAAAAGGAGGAAAAACACAGCGCGAAACAAAATGAAAGCGCAAATTAAAATAAACAAATTCGATTAGCGAGAAGGAGAGTGGGAGAGAGGAGGGAAAGGGTGCCCAGCCCGGACCTCGACCCGGACCCTCAATTAGATTTAAAGGCAATCAACTTGAATGGCCATCCCACAGTCCTTAAGGATAATCATAAATTCACTACAATTATTCCATAGGCATTCGAGAGAGATTGAAATGGAAAAGAATCCCAAACAGAAATGTTTCCCCCATTGAGGATTTATGGATGGGTGCACTTCAAGAATAAGTAACTCCTCAATTTATATTAATAGATTATTGATAGAATGATAGAGTCATTCTTATACTGTGGATTCATAGATCCTTCCAGCCCAAACTTCATCCATCAGTCCATTTTAAATGGGTAATTACAATCAGGGCTGAATCATTTATCCCTGCTTGCAATTCACTTAATTAATCAATTCAGTTTTTATTTGGGCAATTAAGTTTTTGCTTATGTATCAAAGAAAGCCTCGGGGTCCTCCCTAATGAGAATCGACGGCAAAACAACAGAATGTCCGACTCTAATTCAATTTTCGTCGCACAAAACGTTTCGCCAAAAGGGAAACTACCCCGCAAGGCAATAAAAAAAAAAAAAAAAACTAAACTAAAAGTAAAAATAAATAAAGAGACCCAAAAAAAAAAAAAAAACACTGAAATGAAATTATAAAAATTTCATTTCAAAAGTGGCAATCAGGTTCACAATGTCCTTGTTGCTGCTGCTGCCAGGCTCCTGCTGCTCTGCCTCCTCCTGTAAACAGACAATTAAAAATGGCACCGACAAAAAAACTTGAGGCAACGTAATGCCCAGGGAGTGGTCAGAGGGGGAGGGGTCACGCCAAGAGTGGGGCAGGGACGACGCATAATGAGGCAGGTTATCTCCTGCTCATTCGGGCTTGTCTTTTGCTCAACCTGGCTCTCCTTCTGCCCCTCCCACCTCACCTGCCATTCAAATGGTCTTGGCCATAAATGTTTTAAATGGCCATAAAACAGCAGCAGCACCAACAGAACCGCCCAATGAGGGTGGGGTGGAGCTGGCATTTGTGATCTGGATTCCCCTCCTAATTAAGCTGTAAATGTTCGTGTTTTTCGAGTGCAATTCTTTCAGCCCGATATGCCACCAATTGTTCATTGAGTTCTCTCATTATTTTTCGCAGAGGTATAGGGAGGATTGCGGTGATGTGGTCACAACCACAGCACGTTCGCGGCCCCCAATATACTCCAATAGCCGCCCTTTGCCCTTTCGGGTGGTCGGAGTCGGTCTCCCAAGGCACCAGCTCCATTTACAGTTCCAATGAGCGGCGCGTCAGTCATGGCTCTGGCTCTGGCTCTGGCTCTGGTCGTGGCCGACTTCATCATCCATTAATGTCACTCAATCTGTGCGCATAAATTTGCATAAAGCGAAATCCAATTTACTTTAACCATTATACTATATGTACCTTGCCCCTCACATATCCTCCATACCAGAAGTTTCTTTGGGGAATGCCACACACCCACACACACACACAAAGGACACCAAAATTTCCATATTCGCTGAAAGAATGGCCACGCCCACACCAACCATCAGCTGGAATAGTTTCATGGTGTGTGGGGCCGAGTTTTCCTTTTTGCGTGCCAAATTTTAATTTGTTATGTGGACAAAAGTCCAGCACAGCACAGCACCGGAAAGAAAATTATGTAAAGAAATTAACCAAAAGTCGGATCGGATGGCGGGTGCGAGAATTATGGCCATAGGAAGCGAGCCATAACTCTTCTCGAATTAAGTTTGCTAAAACAAGCAGTTAATTATATGGGGGAACTACACGACTTATTCTTGGCCAAATATATATGGCTGTTGGAAATGTTGGAAATACCATAAATAAACTATTCAACTATTATTCCAGCTTGAGGATGCATGAAAGCATTCAGAACATATGGCATATGGAGTGCACTCACGCCTCAAAATGAATGAATGCTCGATTAACGGTACACAATATATATTTTTGGGATTGCAAATATCCAAAAGAAACATCAATTCTAATTAGGCGGAGAATTTGTTAGGGCATAAAGGCCGTTCACCATCCGAATTTGGCCTAATAGCACCGACCTGCGCAGGGACTGCGCAGTTATCTCCTGAAAGCGCGGAAAATCTGCCAAACTCTGCCGAAGAAGAACTCCATGAAGAGGGTGCCACTGTCTGCGAATACTCAAGAAACACTCACTCTGTTGCGTTGGAGCAGCCACCCGATAATGTCATCCAATGTTGCCGGATGATTGAGATCCAGGAGCAATTGTCTGAAGATACCGCCGCCCTGTATACTACGTATATTGTGCATCACCGTGCGATGGGGGATGCTCACATCCGGTGCGTATTGGGGTGGACACATCGCAGCTGGATACAACACGATTTTGCTATTGAATTTGCTAGAAGCAGAAGTACATATATGTTTATTTCTATCGGAATGTGTGTGTTGGAATTTGAGAGACTTGTGTGTGATCTATGGCATGCTCTATCTAACTGTAAAAGGCATGGCATTCTTTTTTACGAAATATTGGCATGAGAATGTTGATAGAGTGGAGGAAGTAGACTCCAAGGAAAATGCTCTAGCCTCACAGGCGGGAGAGATACCCTTTCCTTTTTTCTCTCTCTGGAAATCTTCTTATTGCTTTAATATTTGCTTGTATCTTTTTAATTAGATTTGAAGGAATTGCGTTTGATGAATTCGATTCCCCCCCCCCACCTACCCCACGGGTGTTGCGCACACACACACGCACGCACACGCCAGGACAATCGGTCATTAGTATGACACCAATTTTCGTGTGTCTTTGTTGAGCCTCTTTTAAGGCGCGCGGACCCCTGTTCCTCCCGCTCTTTGGCTTGGAGTCTTTTGTTTTCTATCCCCTTCCTCCCATTGTCGACCTTTGCCACCAGCTTTGGCCTGGTTTACCGTCTATTCCCTGGCTTCCATTGGGAGTCCTTGGCCTTTGCGTGGCTCTTTTAATTAAATGTAACAGAAAGAGAAAATAAATGCTGAAATGTTATTCCAGCGCTTAATTAAATCTAAAAAGAAAAGGAGTTTCTGGTGGGGAGTCCTCTGGGTTGACACACAATTGCACTGCACGTGCGGGAAAGTGTGCTGTGTGCCGTGTGCTGTGTGCGCTCCGCACTCACGTTCCCGTACCTCCTGAACCTCCAGCGAGCAATTGTGCGAGCAATCAAAGCCTTGCAAGCACTCCGTGAGCTAATTTCCGCTTTGTGGAGTGCCCCCCAAAACGCTGAGAAAATGCTTGGCAAGGAAAGTCGGTAGAGAGGCAGAGGGCGAGCACTGAAACGAGCTAAAAGGTGCACCTGAAAGGAGGTAAAAGAGTCCCCAAGTGGCGGAAGGAGCGGAGAGAGCGAGACCAATGCAAGGAATCGTGCACCTCGACATTTATTTCCATTGCAAATGTCGCGCGGGACATAATTAACACTTGAAAAGGCTCCGGGGAAGGAGAGAACTCTGAAGATCACAGTGGGATTGATGGAAGGATACTTTCAGGCATCCCCATGAATCAACTCCCAAATATTTAAAGCTCTTCCCAAACTCTCTCCCGCTTGAAAGCCTGCCCCTAAGCCAAAGCTGTTTTTTACGAGGTTCCTGTTTCTTTCAAATATTTTTATGGACACAAAACGACAATACCCCAAACATATTTTTCCGCTTCCATGGGAGTCTCGTAATCCTTTTCTTTTTTTTTTGTGTGGGGGCAAACAGCTTTATATTCCGCACGCAAATCACAAATCTATGAATTTTTGAATAGACTTTTCTCCATTGCCCTATCTTTGCGTTTTTGGTCATCTTTTCCTTTGCATTGTCATGCCCCGGCCCTGGGGGAAATGGGAAAGCGGGGCTGCCTCCAAGGACCTGCCGTCTGTCCATGGGCGAGTCATGTCCAAGAGGAAGAGCCATCAATTTTGCTGCTGAGGCCTCGTCGTTAGAACACTTAAAAACCACAAGATGTGCTCCTCCAGATACTCGTGCACGCCTACCGATATGCCACGCCCCGACCCATCGAGCACATGTTAAATTTCCTCTTTCTTGCCACAAAATGTGGCACAAGGAGACGCCAGAGAAAGGAAGGAGGACATCACTTGAATTTCACATAAAAAAAACGATGCAAAAAAAAACTTAATTGAATTAAATTTGAAAATTTTCTACGGGTCATAGTTTTCTATGCCCCAAGGGCAGTGGCAGTGGCAGAGGCAGAGGAGATGGCAGAGGGGGTGCGGGTGGAAACGGCACTTTTCATATGTCACATGCGGTTGCGGCTTTTTTGCCTGGTGATGACACAAGAGCCAGCCAGCCAGCCAGACAGACAGACAGACAGACAGACAGACATCTACTAGTAAAACGGAGGCCATGAGATGAAAAGATACAAATTTCATCGTGTATAAAGATATATCTATGAAAGTCAATGAGGTTCTTAGTAAATGAAGCGTAGATACAAGCGGAAGCAAAAAGAGGGGGAAAAACTACGCCTCGAGCTGGGAAAATATATATCTAGTATAAGAGGATATTTGATAGGAGAGGAAAATCTTTCATTTTCTTTTTTGCGGCTTGTGGCGGTGGCGGGGGCGGGGGCGGTGGCTTGGAGTGCGATTGGGATTTTCCTGATACCCAAAAGATTATTATGAAAATTAACCTTAGTTACATTTAGTTCCACTTCCAAAAGCAAACATTTCTATTCCATTTCCATTAAACATGGAATAAATGTATGGATAATTACATTCTAGTTTTTTAGTGAAATTGAATACGGAACATGAAATTGAAATATATTTTTATGCGATTTTCCGCCATGCATTTATCCAAACAACGCCTCAAAGGTTTCGGTTATTAATATTCTGTTTGGTGGTTAAGGATCAAGCAGTCCGTAAACCTCTCTCTCTCTCTCTCTCTCTGGGTGCTGCGGAGCACTTTTGGAGCTTCTGTGCTATCAAAATGCTGTCGTTTTTTCTTCGAATCGAAAATGTGTATTTATCGTGATTTAAACAACATTTTTGGGTTCTGCAGGAAGGCGGGAGGCCATTTCTTCCGAGCGTCTTGTGTACTCGTATTATTCTGTTTAATATTCCCGTGAATCAGGCCCCGGGGCCATATCTATTAGATATTCCTGCTTTGCCAATTGCTTGTGAAATTTCCTTGAAATGTGACCCAAGGCCTTGGCTTTGGTTTTCTTTGATTTTCATTCATTTTCTTTTTGCAGGTAATCAAGTATTAAATTTACATTTGGAGATAAGCGAAAGACAGTAGGGAGGCACTGCCCTGGGATCGGGATTGAGATTGGGGATTTTTGATTGTTGGCAATTTATCAGCAAAAGTAGGAGGAAAAAGTGACGCGCCCCTTCTTTTTGGTTGGAAAAGTGGAAAAAGAAAATGTCAACGCTTATCATTTGTCTTGGGCTCCAAAGTGGCGCAAACTCAAGCAAAGGGAACTCCTGTCACTTGGTCAGTCGCTCTATCTGTCAACAGCTGCCATGCCACACCACACCACGCCACACCACGCCACAGAGTGCCCCACTCTGTTGTGGCATTTCCGCCGCTTATCGGAGCCAACAACAAAAAGCGTAAAAGCCAAAAATGCAAAATGAATGTAAAGTGCTTTTTTCCGAGAGACTGATGCGGGCTGCGGGTGCTCTTTCGAGGCTGGGAAATTTATTGCAAACTACGCAACAAAGCAAAAGACATTATTGTAGCTGTCTCCCCCCTCCCCACCCCCTCACACCACCACACCCCCACCTCACTTTCCTCTCAAAGCAAGAAAAAGTTGCCTACACAATTTATGATTAAAACAAAAGATCTACAAAATTCTTGGCATCGTCATTTTGGTACGTGACCAACGACGAGATTCAGCGACACAGTGAAACACGAGAAAACGAGAAAACGAGAAAACGTAGAAGGGGCAAAGTGGGCAGGCGAGAGAAGGCGGGAAGAAGGCTGCTTGAAAATGCGCATTTTATTTTGTAATCTATTTCATTTAAATTTTAATTTATTTTCATTTATTTCTTGTACAGTTTTTCGGAATAAAGGAACTGCTGCTGCTGCTGCTGCTGCTGCTGCTGTTGCCGTCATATACCCAAGAAACTTATGCTTCAACTGTATCTGTGTGTGTACAGTGTGTGCGTGTGTGGGTGTGTGGGTGTGTGCTGCAGACATTAAAAGGCGACTCTTCCAAGAAACATTCCATTCGCACATCGTCCTCTGGAGCCAGAGAGCATTAAAATTTTGTGCTGCATACGCATAGGCGCTGACACGTGACGGGCAAAGTAAATGAGACCAGAAAGAGAGAGAGCGAGGGCGAGAGAGTGGCACGAATATACTGAGAAATAGAAAGGCTGCTTGTAGGGTGTTGTTGGGAGGGCGGGGAGTGGAAATCCAAGTCAACACTAAACAAAAAGCCCCACGAAAAAGTCAGGTACCCAAAATGTGTGTGAAAACATTTGTGAAGCGCTCTAAAATAAACAAAATAAACACCAGCACACACATGGAATGTGGCACAGGACTGGTCTTACGACTCAACAGATACCCTATATTCGAAATGGGATGTGCGCAGAATCTTCATTCTGAATTGCAGAATCTGCTTTCAATTCGATCATTTTCATGGCCAGAAGTAACAAGAGAAGCTGTCACGACATGTCGTTTGGCTAACTGAACGCCTGGCTTAATGCTAGAGGCTATACCAAATATGACCGATCGAATCACTAGGATATCCCTCTAATATACCCGCTGAAATGAGAGGAGGATGGAGGAAAACGGAACTCAAATCTCACAAGGGAGTCAACGAGAGATCACCCAAGGACCAGACTTCTCTACAAGCAAACCATTCACTAAATAAGCCAGCAAAATGCTTAAGAAATAAAATACCAAAAAAAAAAGAAAAATACTAGACACAAGCGTCCCCAAAGCGTAGAAGAGGGAGGGACTTGAGACTGTGAAGCATGCTGCTGACAATAAAAACAATTTACAACTTTTTCCCCGAGTTTCTTCCCCCAACTGACAGTCCCCCTGAGGCGCCGCAGAGAGCACTGCAGCTGATTGATACACCCCCGCCTCCGATCCCCTCCCCTTCTTTGGAACGGGGTACGAGGCAAAACTTTGTCGAGTGTGTTAGCCAAGAAGTCGGATCGGAAAAGTTGTTCGTTTCTGGTCCTGCTCGTGCTCCTGCTCCTGCTTCTGCTCCTGCTTCTGCTGGCAAGTTTTTAGAGCGCGAGTGCAACTCAATCAGTTGCAAAAGTGCCCCTGGAAGGAGCCCCAATAGGAGATGGCAGGAGCGCACCAGATCTTAAGGAATGGGAATGGATGGAGTGGGAGTGGGTGATGGGAGATGGGAGTTGGGAGTCGCACGCATTTAATTGCCAGACACAGAAACCCTATAAACATGTCCAGAACCTGCAAAAGACAATGGGATGGAGCTATGGCTTAGGTCCTCTCATGAGCCATAAAAGCGTCGAGCGCGTAAATTCTCACGCAGACAGCAAAAACAACAACGATAAAGCGGAAGATGAAGCCGAAAAAACATTTATTGCTGCATTTTTTTTTATTTTTTTTAGGTTACATATTGTATACCCTCAAAAGGAAATGTTGTACCTTTTACTGGAAAGTTTGCCACACAAAGTGGAACGAGTTATCCATGAAATGTACTCAAACAATTGTCGGTTGCCGGTTCGTGGTATTGTGTAGGTCCCGGTAGGTACCCTCTCTGGTTAAGACTTTCGAAAATGCCATAAGAATGCAGAAATATATCATAAGAAGACAGGATTTTCCATTTCAAGTTTGTAGAACTTTCGAGGATGTGCATCTTTTGGGGTCATTCTTAGGAATGAGAAAACCAGTGGTTCGGTTTCCTATTAAATGTGAAAACTTTTGCAGAAATGCATATCAAACAAATGAAATTCTGGCCTTATATATGTAGATATGCCCATATGGTCTTCGTTCAGTTTTCCGAGTACCAGGTATCTTGATGTCGAGCTACGTGTGCCGCGTCAAAAAACATTCAGAGTGGTTTTTTTTTTTGGAAGAAGGCGGAATTTATTTTAACGAGCAAAAGTTTTGGCAATGCCCAGAAGATGGGCAAAAGAGAGAAAGCTGCTAAACACAAAGAAAGAAAGCGAATATAAAGGGAGAGGAACGAGAGAGAACGGCCGGTAGCAGAGAAGAGGACGGTGGGGGGGTGGAGAAAAAAATCCCTAAATGGCAATTTCGCTTCCGCAGTCGCCTGGCATTTTATTAACGCGTCTAATTCCCCATGTATGAGCGGGAACAAAACGAACCACCGCTCCACCACCCACTAGCACTGCCTCTGCTCCAATCCCCCCCACCCGGCCCTAGGCAGGATTTCCAAGCCCCCTCTCTTTATCACTTTCTCTCTCTTTCTTTCTCTGTACAATTGCCATTCCCCAGCCCGCCCTTTGCCCACCGAACGGTCTGTGCATTTGCGGTCGTCATTTCTGCTTAGCTAATCTCCCGACTGCGTGCACGTAACCGAAACCAGAACGGAGCTGCCGCTGCCGCTGCCGCCGCCGCCGCTACTATTCCTCCTTCTCAGCTCTGCTCAGCTCAGCTCCGCTCAGCTTTGCTCTCTTTGGGGCTTACATAAAACCATGGAGGGAGAGGGGCAGTGGCTGCGGGTCCGGGTCCGGGTTCGGGTTCGGGGGTGAGGTTCGGAGAGGTTAGAGACCAGAATTTATAAATAAAAACGCTACAAATCCGCTTGGTTTGGTCTGGCATTTTGGGGGAAAAAGAAAAAATGCTGAGAAAAAGTTTTCTGCGTTTTCCGTTTCATGCTTCCCCCAGAGATCCCTCCATCTCCTCTTTCTCCTTTCTCCTTTCTTCTACTCTCGCTCTCTCTTTCTCTTCGAATACCCTAAAAACTGGAGGGGAATACCCTTTCGTAGGGTATCAGGAGAGTTGGTTTTTGGAGTTCTTGGGTTCTTTTTTGACCGAAGTCAAGAAGAATACGTTTGAGGATGCTGCCAAACGTGAAAGAGGAAAGAAAGAATATAAAGGGGAGAAGGAAAGCAGGGAAAGCAGGGAAAGGAAAGGAAATTTATGCGGGGAGTGCAGTTTATTCACTGCCTCACTGCTCCTCCGCTTGTCCAGGCGCTCAAATAAGTTATTGTCATTTTTCGCACGCCGCTGCAGCGGTGTGCCATAATTGTTTGCGTACCTCATGCCAGAGAGAGAGGAGAAGGGGTGAGAGAGGAGAGTGAGAGGATGATTTGCCACAGAACTGAGACGAGAAGCGAAAAGTGTGTGTGAGAGATGGTTATTAATTAAAATGTCAAAGCGAAATGAGCGTGTGTGCAGCGTGGCGTATGCGCAATATTCCCTAACAATCGACAGTCCCCAAAGGCTGTCATTCGCTAGGCAGGAGAGCATCAGAACGTAAGTGGAGTGGAGTGCGAAGAGCAGGAAGGGAGGAGGCTCTCCGCAGGAGAGCGGAGAGCGGAGAATGGAGAACGCAGAACAGAGAGCAAAGTGGAGAGTGGAGAGAGGAAATCATCGAAAATGTTGGCGGCACGAGCCATGAACCACATGCAAAGTGGACACTAATCTGTATTGCATGAAATCCCAGGCCAATTGCCAATTATCTCCGCCTGTCAATCTGCCCTCCCCCCTCTCCTCCCTCAAGTGTGCAACTGACAGTAAATCTGAGTGCGAACTGGATGTAAATTGGCAAATGACACTGCAGGGCATGGGCATGGGCATGGGGAATGGAATATAAAGGAAACGTGAGTGGAGTTCCCCCAGATATTCCCCTGACATTCCAGCATGAGGCAGGATCCAATGAAGCGGAATCAAAGCGTTAGGTGAGGTGGGGGGAAAAGCGCGCAAAGATGGAAATTGGGAGAAGCAGTTCCCCCAGTTCCCCGTCGAGTGTGGGATGAGGGGCTTAGTGTAGGTTTCTCAAGGCTCGATAAGGCCTTCAAGCAGAGTCTTTTGTTCTGTGAAATCAAGGAATATTATTCTCTTATTAGCTTAATTTTCCTAAAAACACATTCGGTGCGAATCACATTAATTCATTGGAATAATTTGAAAAAAAAAAAAAAAGAAAGGGAATTATGCAAATAATAATTATTTTTAGAATTATAAACTAAGAGCTATTAGCCAGTCGCACGAGAAGCTAGGAGGGAAATAACAGGCGGCCGAGAGACAGACAAATGTGAAGGCATCCTGCAAATGGAATTGCGGTAGAACAGAAGGACCAAATACTAATAGGCATACATACGTATAGTATGTACATATCTCTAATGTCAAGCAACATTTTCCCCAAGTAAAGGCCATAAGAAACATATGGCTTGCGTTTCGCGCAATGGATTGCGACTGGAGCAAAGGTAGAATTTAAATGAAAATTTCACTGAGCAGAAAATTCCATTCGAATGCCAGCGACTTCTTGGCTGACTTCAGCTTGCGCCACACCGTTGGAGTCCTTGACAGATGCTGTTGTTGTTGAACACGCACACACCACACACACACATGCCACATGCCACACGAGCACAACAATGTGATTAAAATGCAATTTGCTGCCATTTACTTTGAGCATAAGGAGAAAAGCGAAGGAGCTTTCCTCCATTCTGCTGCTGCTGCTGCTGCATCTAGATGGCATCCCGTCAAGGAGTCGTCGGCTAACTCGAGTGTCCCTCTCGTCCCCTCTCTCGCTCTGTGACCCCGGTACACATGTGTGGCAGGCTGTGTGTGTGTGTGTGCGTGTTGCACATTCATTTCCCGCTTTAAACAGAAAAATAATAAAATTTTATTATGCACTTGCCGCTTGCTGAATGGCGATGATGATGCTGAGAATGCTGCTGAAGTATGCTGGTACACAGGAGGAGCAGGAGACCGGGAAACCGGGAGACCAGGAGAATGCCTGGCCTGTGTGTCTGCAATTTATGGCAAAGGACAGACAGGATACCAGGGCAGAATCCGTGTTCTGGGCAGCATTCAAATTACAAACAACTCGAAGCTCGAAAGTTGTGTAGCCATATACATTTACAGTGCCACAGGATGCCATAAATATCCTTGAAATAACTCTCTCCTTTCTCTCTCTCTCTCTCTCTGTTCATGCGATGCCCAATGATTGATGATGAATGATTGATGTATGATTTATGTATACATTTCTCTGTGCTCCAAAAAACAAGCAAATGTGCAACATAATGTTCCAGCAGAGGCAGAATGCGTTAAAGTGCCAACAGATTTAAGTGCTGCTCCCATCCTCCCCCCCTCCCCCCCTCCCCCCTCTACCCTATCTCCCTTATCGACTAGGAGTACGTTGTCAGGCGGTGGGCGGGGGGGCGTATCAACTGTACTGTGTGCCGCTTCGTTAGCTTGACAGCTTTTCGTTCCGTATCGCCTGCCACAGACTCTGTTGCCAGAGATATGCATGCTGCATATCAAACGATGCCACACAGCCGCAGAGTCTTATCCAGAGCTTCCCAGCCACAGACATAGCCACGCCTCCAAGCTCTAATGCTGCCTCCTTCTTGTTTCAGCTTCAAGATCGCTGCAAATCAAGTTGCAATTTGCTTATGCTGCCTTTTTAGCTTTTAATTAATCTCTCAAGCACTGGCAATTCCACATAAATAATGTGCACAAATTGTTTGGGCGTGCAAAATGCTATTTGCACACGAATCGCATTCGAAGTTGTGCTGGGAAAATTGATGGGGAAATGATTCAATGGTCTGCCGCCCGAGTGAAGTGGAGTCGCAGTCACAAATGAATTGTAATTGTAAATACACGTAAATTGTAATTAATTACAGAATCAACAGCAGATACAGATACTCAGATACTGTACTCAGGGGTATTTGTGTTTATGGAGTGATTTAAACGGCTATAAAGGGTACAAAAAAGCAATTGGAAATTCACTAGAGAAAGTCGAGATGGCTCAGAGAGTCCTTCACTCTGAAGGGATGCCAAGGAATCGGCAGACTATCTGCTATAGTTATTGCATCACAAAGAATTCAAATAAATAAATGCTGCATTCAGTGGGAATGTTCAGTGTCGACGCTCGATATTCAGATACGCAGATACTCATTTGTCAGATAGCTATGTCGAATCAGCTATTCTCCCCAACCCAAAAAATAACACAATAACATACATTTTGTTGCATACATTTAATTCGCAAACATTTCTTTGCAATTGTGGGTACCGCCCTATCGCTGTCATTAATAGCATTTTCAGAGTCCTTAAAAGGCATAAAATCAACATAAATGTCGTGGTAAATGATGTACCAAGCGGAAGGATTGATAGTTCCTGTACACAAAGCCCACTCGTACCTTTTGCACCTCGTGAACCCCAAAGGAAACCGCACCACTGCGAAACACAGTCTGCGAAAAACCCGAGGCGTTTATGCTCGCTTATCACATCGTACTCACAACATTTCGGGTTTTATAGTTCCCCAAAAGTTGCACCGCGACATTTCCATAGCTCTAAAAACAAGCAGAAACTTTTAGCCTAAACTTTCACTACACTAATGATGATGATGATGATGATGATGATGATGATGATGATGATGATGATGATGATGATGCTGTTGAATGGTGGGCATAATGATGATGGTTTCCCATCAAAAGCTTTAACTTTTGCGAGAGATTGTGAACGTAGGCAAATTTTTGGATGTGCGTATACTCAACACCACATCACGCATACGCCATGGGCGCCATGCGATACGATGCGATGCGGTGGCATCGATTGCGTGTGCGACCCCGCGGCGCAGCCACATGTCAGCAGCAGCATCAGCTGTCAATGCAAAACCTGCAATTGAATTAATTGGCTAAAATGAGGGGCGAAAGGTGAGAGGCGCCACAATCCCCAACAACAACAACAACAACAAACTAAGCAAAAGAACACGACACTTGAGATGGGAATGAATGAATATTTAATGTAGCGCATCGATATGAAAAATTGCCTGAAAAATCCCCAAATGGAAACTACGAACTCAAGACAAATATTTGGAGTGGGAGTGGGGCTGGAGTGTCGCATCAGAAGCGACATCTCATAGCATTGACAGTGTGCCTTGGGCAAACACTTGATGGAGAGACCTGATCAAAAAAGAAAAACGCCGAACCCAAGCACACACACACACACAGACACAAACACACAGACACAAGTAGGACTACGAGTACGAGGACGAGTACTCGTACAAATGCAAACAGCAGGCGAAAGTCAAGTCAAGTCGAGTCGAGTCGTGCTCCAGCCCAAAAATAAATATACCAAGTGGCAAAAAGTACATGTGGCTCATGAAGGCGAAGATTTAGATACTCTTACATCGATTGCAATCAAACTTTATTGGGGAAGAATTGCTGAAACTATTTCCCAAAACCGAAAAAATTGTCTCTTGTCTCTCATTTCGAATGAAGGAGTCCTCTATAGACCTCTCCACTTTACTGTTGCACAATATACAATATACTTCACCCTATACCCTGTAAAGGGTATCCCAAGTGTGCCCTGGATTTTCATGATATCTACAGTCTGTATTCAATTCAGAAGTAACTGTGAGGGTCAGCCGAGTGGAAGAGTGCAGTGATTGCTCAGCTAGAAGATTGCCGCACTGCGGGGGAGAAGCATTTGACTCTATCTCTCTCTTCCTGTCTGTCTGTCTGTCTGCCTCTCTCTCTCTCTCTCTCTCTCTCTGGCACAAAAGGAGTTTAAGCTGGGTGCGATGGTGTTAAAGGAAAACCATAAATCAAGAATGCTTTCATCTTTCCGTTAAGGCATCACAAATGCACTTTGACGATGGTGGCTGTTATTTTATTTATTTTCTTCACCACTGACTTCTTTCGGAAAGAGTACTGTAAAAGAGGCCGACAGAAGGTACACAGCGGGACGAAGGGTTATCCTGGAGATGCCATTTGATAAACATTATTGTACATGTCCGACAATTTTTCAAACCCCAACAATCGCTGAAGCGTGTGCCGATGGCATTTGATTGATACAAAAGGAGCGAGGAGGGAGGAGGAAGGACGTCCCTCATGCACGGGGGCGCGCTTGTGTTGCCTTAAGTTGGAAAACGATTTAACGGGATATAAATGACAAAGCATTTCGCATTTGGCAGCTAAAGTAGTGATTGATTTTGCCAAAGAGCGAAAGCGACAACAGCCCTCTCTCTCCCTCTCTCTCTCTCTCTCTCTCCCGCTCACTGACATGGAACTGCGGCAGATGCCGCCTGGTTTGTGCCACATTTAATTGCACCCAAGGAGTCCGCACAAGCGTAAACTTTATTCCACATCTTGGCCAATCAATCGACAAACCCATGTTCATGTCCATTCGAATCGTATCCCACACATTCCATTCCATTCCATTCCATCCCATTCCGTACCATCCTTCGGCCCTAATCCTTCACTGAGCCCCAACAAAATGTGGTCAAGTTTTGTGGAATTTGCGGCTTCGCATACTCGATATTTGTATCGTTTTAATTAGGCAATCAATTCTGCCTCAAGAGCGTAAATAAATTTGGTCAATGCGCCGCCTAATTACTGAATATTTTAGCAGGGCAGCCAGCGATTCAATGGAATGTTAAATTCAGTTCTTTTCCATTCATCGAGACAAAGTTTTTAGTGTCGTAAAATAAATTAAAAATTAAATTCTCCTGCGCCTGCGGGAGCCTCTGGCACTCTTGAATGCTGTGATTGAATGATGTTCTTTCATAGAAAGGTACTCACGAGGCGGCGGAGGATCAAGCCCAGGAGGTATGGAAATGGTTTTTACATTTTCGCGGTACGGACACGAGGCTTTCGATTCGTGATGATGTTGCAAAATAAATTACAGAATGTGACATACAAATATCCGCTGAATGCGAGTCTGTTTAAAATATATTAAAGTGCAGCGCCGTCCCCAATGCTTGCGCCCGAATGCAACTGGAAAATTGCATAAATACGAGTGCTCGTTGACAAAGCTTAATCGAATGCAATCACGAATGCAGATGGCCATCAAAAAGCATTAAAGCGGAGTTCAATTTATGTAGATTAAAATTGGAACGGCAATTCCGGTTGCAACTGAAATTCAATGGGTGCCACATTGCTTGAGCCCGAAAATAATGAGAAAACAGAAGGGACAACGAGATTTTTAGATCCAGTCTTCGACTAAGTACGTATAAATGTGCATGCGAGTTCTTTCATATTCATCGCCATCATTTTTTCCACAAGATCCACTCTTTTGTGATCGAAACATCTTGCAAATTCTGTGGCAAACACTTGTCCAGACAGGACATCAATTTGTGATACGTACATTTGCATACAAATTCGACAGGAAACCCGGACACGAGAGATGCGTGTGAGACATGTCCTTTGGCTGACAACAGCATCTGCCCTGCCCACTCCCCATCATTATTATCGTAGTAAAGAGAGTTCGTTACACTCCTCATCACCATCATCGTCATCATCAATTCGTGTCCAGTGTTTGACTGTGCCACTTCCGGTTGGCATCTTCCGTTTTGTTTGATTGGGTTTTTCGTTGTAAGTATGTGTGTGGCATGTGGCAGGGGGCAAGCGGAGTGGGGGAGTGGCCTTGAGGTTCCGCTGTCACTCTGTGTCTGCTGCCTGGAGGAATTGATTAAGTTGTCGACTGCTGTCCATCGAATGTTTGTCTTTCCACCGCGCTTTCTGTTTGCTGCCTGAGATCCTGGGCACTTGCGGGCAAGTCCTTGCTTCCTTCCGCATCGTACGCGCCGCATAATTAATTTTCCCGCTGGATAGTCGTCCGCCCCTGAAATTTTGTAGCGAAACGTAGCCCACAACAATGCGAAATAACTTGACCATTAAGAAATCGATTCGCATTTAAATAAAGCGAATAATTTATTCATTCATTCATTCATTCATTCCCTCGCCCATAGCGGCCATGCCGGGGACCCACGAGCTAATCAAAACCGCAAATGAAATTTAATTTAATGGCATTTTAATTCGCTTTAGCATTCGAGGCAATGGATAGTCGTATAATATTCGAATTTTATTTGCGAATAACTAAAGAAATGCATCAGTTCTAATGCTCATTCAATGAATCAAAGAAGCTTTCCCTTAAATTTGGCTCGGTTTATGGAGCATCATCCCTTACGTAAAACAGGGGTATCCCTCACAAGATTCTCAATCCAGTTTTTGCCACTCTCAAGCTACTAGCAAAGCCCATTTGCCTCTCACTCGAATAAATGAGAGAAAAACACGTTAAAATATATACTACCGATTTTGCTGATTTTTGTCTTAGCCTTTGATGTATCCTTTGAGAGAGATCTCAGCAGTTTCGCGAAGGTCTACCGACCTTACGCCATGTCAGTCTGACCTTAGTTGATCGACGCGATATGGGATCCAGGATGGACTTCTGCACAGTCTCTGTACTCAAGGACTGCTCGTATAAATAGCCTTTATTTTGTAATCTCCGACACACGCATCGGCATATGTTCCATTTGTGAATATTTGTAAATATTGATTCCCAATATTGGGCTGAATGGTGCACAAAAAGTATCTCCGTCGCAACCAGCCCAGTCCCAGTCTCCCATCCTCCTCTCCTTCCATCTTTCCATATGTTCTTTTGACTTTGATTTTATGTGCCGCACATGGATGGGTTAGTGGAGGGGGGGGAGGGGAGTCTGGTACCATTATGCTTTTTATGATCGACTGCCCTGTGTCTGTGTGTGTCTCGCTCATGTATAATACATGCATACATTTGTATGTACATTGTACATATGTACATATATCCCCAAGCGATGACTTGAGAGCCTCTCGAGTCGGTATCAAATCTATAGCCTGCAACTCTGGATATGTGAGGTCCTTTTCTGGGGGGTGGGTAAAGGAAAGGGGAAAGGGAATGCCCCTCTCCGCACTCGCATTCGCCTTTGGAGACATTTTCGGCATCAACTTTATTTGGAATAAATTTATTTGGGGGCCAGCAAAAAGCTTTCTCTCCCTGCCTCTCTTTTCATGCAAATTTCTGCGAAAACGAAAACGAATGGGGGGCGTGGCCGTGGACTTAAATCACGTTGAGTGCCCTGCGAATGGCAATCAGCTGAGAATAATGGCGATTTGATATATGTATAAGTTTCAGATATACATGCACACATACTTCTGCCATGTGGATTTATGCGAGTGCGAGTGCGAGGCAAGAGAATATTTCCACGAGTATGTGTCCCATAAATCTATTTATTTTGCCATATATTTTGGACATCATTTTAATTGGCGAATCATTTGAGCAGCGAAAACAAACTAAAAAGTATTTGTGGTTTTCCATTAATTTATGTGCTGTGGTTTCCTTGTGCCAGCGAAAATGAAACATTTTGCTTCGATTGATAAGTGTCTAGTATGGTGCTTTCCTTTGATTGATTCAGTGTTCGTCGAGCTAATCATTCAGAGGGCTCCATAGACCGTGCTGCAGTTGCAGATAGCCCAGACTTCTGGAAGTTAGCAGCTCCTCGAAGACCCTTGATAGTATAAAAGTCTCGTTCTTGTGGGCCTGCGGAAGCAACACCATAGATGGATAGATGGATCGATGGACTCATAGATATTTGTCTCATAGAGATGGGTACTCACGAGGCGGCGGAGGATCAACGCCTCTACTATGGTCCCGAGGGTAGCGGGCTCCTGCATATCCCGGAGCAATTGCTGGTACATCCTTGCTGCCCGGATGGCGCTCTGGAGAGTCGCGCGTTCTTCATCGCATGGTGCTTTCGCTTGGAGGAACTTGGGAAGACACATGACTCGATTCAATCGTAACTCAAAATGAATTTTAAGATGTTGACCTTTAAGTCTCTGATGAAAATGTTTGAAAATATTCGAAATTTAATATGAAAAATACAATACCAGAAAATTATCTATGGCTGCCTCCTGTGTAAATATGTAGCCCATGGCTTGATCCTTATATAAGAGGAATCGTAGTACTCTGAACAGACGGAGCGATTGGCAGCTGCATTTGTGCTCAAGGCCCTCTATTCGTGGGTCTTTAAATTTTCCCATCTCTTGCTGGCATACTCGTAGTTTTTCCTAAAATCCAGCGAATCTCTTTGGACAGGGAGACATCCTCCTGGAGACTCCAGGAGTGCAACTGCATGGCCTCCGAGGGTCTCTAAGATGTATCCTAATCCTTTTTTCTCTGATATTTTTGGATGTCCAAAATTCACGATTCACTAAAGTCTTAAATTTATGAATTTTCATTTTGTTTTCCTTTTTATTTATGCATTTGAATGTTTGTGAGATTTTCTGGAAGTTTTCTGTATTTTCTTGTGTTTTTTGGCTGTGCTTTGGGGAGTTTATTCGAATACTGTCCCTCTTCCCACTCTCTCTCTCTCTCTCTCTCACTCTCTGTTCCTTGTTGTCCCTGCCCCTCATTTTCTATGCCATTTGCTGGCCTCCTGTGGAGCCCCAACTCCAACTCCAATGGAAGGCAGCTGGGAGGCTAGATGCAATTTTCAGGACAATTTGTGCGTGCCACCGGGGAGGAGTGCCTTCCAGTGGCCCCTTTCACGCGCTCCATCTCTTTCACACATGACAGCGTGTGTGCATAATTGAAGGCATGCAACATCCTCTCCGTACCCCACCCCCCTTTCTGGTCTCTCTTCTAATTCAGAAACGTGCCAGGGAAAAGCCAATTTGCTTTCAGGCCAAATCAAGCGCTGCTCAAAAGTATGCTGCAAAAACAAACAGCAACAGAAACTGAAACAGAAACAGAAACGGAA